>JAYDZE010548555.1:0-32326 GCA_034509125.1 Monilaria moniliformis | reverse complement strand
AATAACAACATGCTTAATTAATATATGTACAATATATACTGCTTCTTGGATAACAATAACAATCAGCATATATAATATGCTATACTGCTTCTTTGTTTGATAACATTATATTACTTCTTGGATAACACTATACTGCTTATTGATTAACATTATACATGCTAGTTATTATTATTATCCAATAAACAATATAGTGTTATCTCCGAAGCTGTTTAGTGTTATCCATGAAGCAGTATAGTGTTATCCAATAAGCAGTATATTAATATATGCTGATTGTTATTGTTATCCAATAACCAGTATAGTGTTATCTAAGAAGCAGTATAGTGTTATTCACAAAGCAGTGTTATCCACAAAGCAGTATAGTGTTATCCAAGAAGCAGTATAGCGTATTATATATGTTGATTATTATTGTTTTCATATTTTTATCTAAAAAACAGTATAATGTTATCTAAGAAGCAGTATAATGTTATCCAAGAAGCATTATAGCGTATTATATATATTGTTTGTTATTGTTTTCGTATTTTTTGGAATTTACTGTTATTGTTTCCGTATTTTTCAAAAAAAAATCCGTATACTAAAATACTCTTGTTTGTTATAAATTAATTTAATATAATTGTTGTGGAACCCCACACATTTAATGTATTTTTTTTAACACAATGCACCAAACCAGACTCCAATGATCTTCTTTCTCCATGATAGGATGGTCTAATATTGATGACAATAATTTTGAACACTAGAAAGTTTTTTTACAAAAAGAATTGGGTTGGGTTGGGCTTTAACCAACCTCGGCCCATATGTAGTTCCACCCCTGAATATATCATAAATCAAGGAATGATCATTTTATACAGTTTAAAACTATCAAAATGCAACAATTCATCATTTAGTTTATGAGCTATTCTCATATTATACCTACAATTAAACCTAAATGTCCAGCTACACCAAGTAGGGTAATAATCATGCAACAATACAATGTTAAACCACATATCAAGATGATAGATGATCCAGATTTCATGGAAGAACATTAAATTACTATGTTAATCACCTAATTCTCCCTACACAAATGTCAATAATTTGGATTTCTTTAAAGCCATAAAACCATTGCAAAAATGACAATCAAGCCCAGAAAGTGAATCATCTTTTGAAACTTGTGATTAATTTCAATTCATTGGGGTATGTCAAAATTACGACAGTGCATAAGTCTCAGCTATTTGGTACAACTGCAATTTGCGTTATTTACTTATCATTTGCACACCCTGAATCTATTGAACAGCATGCATTACATGCAACCACATAGCACAACCAAGCTCAACATATCCAACAAGACTATCAATTCAACATGTTCTTCCACAAATTAGGCATCAAATACCGAACCATATACCCACAAAATCACAACCAATATCATCACAAATCGAACATGCGCTATTGCTACAACAGTCGAAGCCTTCACATACCCTCACCAATTTTGAATTAGATTTTTACACGAACTTTTCAAAAAGTTGTTCCAATGAATTTTTGTTGTCATGCAGACTTATTTCAAAGACTTCTTATTAATTCTTTCCTTTTCTTTTTGTTTAGGCTTCTTATTAATTCTCTGTTGTCATGCAAAAAATTTCTTTTTCCTTTCGTTTTTTCGTTTGTTTTTTCCTTTAGATTTTTTTTTCGTTTTCTTATTTTCTCTTTTAATTAATATGTAATTTCACTTTTCTTCTTATTTTTATTTTTTATCGGATACATTGAGACCTGAAGCTTGACGGAGTGAAGAAACTTGAATCGATAGAACAGGAAAAGAAATGAAGAATATGGCATTCGAAAAGACAATGCCTCTATTATTTGAATCCATAAGCAATTGGAAATATTGATTCAACATCAGACATGACACTTATAACGAAACACAGATTATAGGTATCACAAGTTAAGTATACAACAAAGTTCACTTATAAAACTTCACAAATCATAATAGGTCATACAAATAAAAGGTTCATATGAATAGGATGCTGCAGTTTAGAAACCATGAATCTTGATGTAGTCCTTCTTCACAATTCCAGCCTGCAATCGAGACCAATTATTACATAAACACATAATTCAAGCATACCAAAGTTACAAAGTATAAAACACGACATCCTGTTACATGTCCACATATTATCATATCGATTTAGTTTAGATTCTGATTTTATCAAGGGGCATTAGTGCTCTTGCGCCCCAAACAAAACATTTCATCATTTCCCTTTTCTCTCATAGCCTTCATTTGACACATTCACTTCCACAAGCATGTTCACATCACATCTAAACAACAAAAGCGACAAATAAGGTTAATAACCTGAACAAGAAAAGTAGAGACGTTCTTCCGCTGATCACCTTGGAGTTGAATAACCTATACAAAAAGAAAAGGTTAGTCTCGACAAGCAATGAGCCATAACAGGTAAAGCGGAAATTGTAACACAGACCTGGCCTAGTTCTGGATCCTGGACAACGGTTCCATTGCAGCAAAATTCCTTCTTAAGATCCTTCAAGATTTTGTTGTAGCTAAACTCTTTCTTCAATCCCTGCACGGTTGTCAGGCTTTTTCGACCATTCCGCTGCTGTATCCGGATGTGCACGTAATCTTTTGACCCAGCACTAGAGTTATCAACATTTGCATCCGTAAAAGGATCTGCGTTCACAAAAACCAAAATTCAGTCAATGCAATGCAAAGGGAGCCCTTTGGTTCGGATAATGAATCCAAACTATACAAACTTTTCAGTCTAATTTGTTAAATCATAAGCATTAATAAATGTTCAACCACAGTATTCAGACTCTCCATATATGAACTAAAGCAAGACTTGTTCAAAGAGTCAAGAATACTAAAAGATAAGCATACCAAAAGTAGTGGGAATCTGGATATCAAGATCAGACATGAAACTTGGTTGATGCAGCAAATGTGACACAGAGAACAAGATTTCGAGCAGCTAGATTGGAATGGTCAGACCTGTAAGGACAAAAAGAAAAATTAACGATTTAACTTTATAAGCACATCTAACCCAAGTATATTGTATTTGTTTGGGTTATCCAAAAAACATGAAGTTAACAAAAAAAGAATACAGATTGATTAAATGTATAGCAATAAAGTTCCCAATAAAATAGCACAATGATTCATGTCTATTTCTTCTTCAGATATGTATCAGAAACAACGCTCTCACACTTACTCTCTCTCTAGTGTGATCTGCTTTAGAATTTTTAGTGAAATAATTAACAAGAGCATGCAACAAGAGACCCAACAACTATTCTTTCAACAACATCAACATGCTGGCAACCCGACATGGTAGAGCAATCTTATGCAACACCATCAAACTTTAAATATGATACTATAGCTCTAAATTCCACCAATGAAAATCACTGGTGCTTAACTGCATCTACTGATATTACATCCAAGTCCTTTCGCACATGATCCCGAGAAACTGGAAAGAATTACGAGAATACCCAAGCAGATCACTAAAGCATTAGCCTTCAGATTTTACTCGAACAGACTATTTTCCATGGGTTCTCACGAACACAGCAATAAGTCAACGGATAAAAGACGATAAAGATCAATCATTAGGCTATCAATCGTTACCCTAAACCCGGATTCAGTGAAAGATTCATGGGTTCTCGCGAACAGAGCAAGAATTCAACAATAAAAAGACGATGGATTGCAAGAAAGATCCATATTTAGACAATCAATTGGTACCCTAAACCCTAATTCCAAGAAAAGCATAAATCTGATTAAATTGTTATAATTTACCGAAAAAGAAAACCCTATATCCTATCGGAATAAAATGATAAAGCAGCACGCTGTGACGCTGTTTGATTAACAATCAACAGAAAAATTAAGTGTCTACTGTCGTCTACAAACCAAAAATTCATCGAAAAGAACAAAGAAACCAAAAAAGGCAGCATATTTAGAATCAATCGAGAATTAGCAACAACAGATCCGAAAATAATACTGGAGATGTAGTGATAAATCGGAGTGGAGAATACCTGATCCGATTGAGACGAGAGAGAAGGAGAGGCCGAAGTGGATACTTATGAAGAGAAGGGAAAGCGAGCGAATCAGCGAAGATTGAAGTCTTATAGGGTTTTCATAGACCGACATAATTTATTAATTTATATTTTTAATCTCAAATTTACATAAATGCCATTTTGTCATGTGACTTCAGAACGCTGAGAAAAAGTTTGTTTCAGAAATTACAAAAATGCCACTGTTTCCAAATTCTAGGGGTGGTGGACATGTTGCATGCAAGTAGACTAGTGGTACTGAATATTCATTGTGTAAAAAAATTTGACGGCACAATTTGTTGCTGAAGTGATTTTTTAATGACAATAATTAAATAATGAATTAGTACTTTAAATGATCATTGTGTAAAACTTTGGTGCCACAATGTTGAATTTCGAATTTTGTTGAAGGAATTTCTTTTATAAATAGAAGCAGTGTGGGTTGATCGACTACGTTTCGCTCTTGTCTTTTTCTTTCTTTCCCAATTTTCTGCATTAAAAAAAAGTATTTGGTTGTTTTTTCTTTAATATTAATGTTTGTGTTCCTGTGCAGTTTATTGAATATATGCAAATGTGTATACATGTTTGATTACTGTTATTTTTTCAATAGCTGCTGCCATAACTTCAGTGTCATCAAACTGTAGATTGATCTCTAGAACTACTGCCATGGCTCCTTTTATAACTAGCTTTACAAGTTTAACAAGAAAGCCCTTCATTTTTCTTGAATTCTATCTCAAAGATATGATTACTTCTTCTCAATCTTGTAGTTCCTTGCTTCATGTTGGCTGAGTGGTGTAGTGGTTAGATATATCCAAATGATGTGTTAAATGTTTGCAAATTGGTCGGGGCATTTTATCGAACACTTACTATGCATGAATTGTAGGAGTTGGATAGCCTTTATTTCCCCACATAATGCTTGATTTTGTATTTGCTATGGTTGTGTTGTGGATTAAATTTACCAATGCAAGTGAGGGGTGATACTTTGCTTACTAGTTGATGCTTAGAATTAAGTTATGCAATGTATGAAAACTATGCGTGGGATGATTGATTTGATTTGCCAATCACTGAGCCTTGTTGTTCTATATGGCTTAAATTTATGCTCTTGCTCTTTTGGGGGATAATGCCATGCATGATGGGCGGTAGTTACTAGATAAAAAGGTTTAGGGGTTATGTTCTTGATATGTTCCTAGTTAAGTGGTAGTGGTAGCCTTATTTCTTTTCGTTTTCTGGATTAGGTACACCAAATGGCTACTCCATTCAACCCAAGGATCTTCGGTGTTCAGCTACAAACCCCAGAGCAACGGGCTCGTTGGGATGCTCTCGTTCGTCTACAAGTCCAACCATCCCGGTATCTGGATGACCAGGTGTTGCACAACCTTGGCATTCAAGAGTGCTTTTGGGAGTTGTGCGCGGTAGGCGGCCTCACCACATTGTTCCGGTGGAAACAAGACTCCTTTCACCGTCTCACGTTAGAGTTCATTAGCATTCTACATGTGCGCATGGAGGACCGTCGCATGGAGTCGATCACGTTTCGCCTCCGAAACAACGACTTTGATTTGTCAATCACCGAATTCAACGCTATATTCAACTTCCATAGTGAGGATGTGGGGGTCGTCGAAGAGCCCGATGACTATGATCAGGATGCATTTTGGAGTCTAATCACCCTACCGGAGGGCGGTCACCAGAGATTCAATGCGGGATCGAGACGACGGCCATATCTTTTGGTGCAAAGACGAAAGAGATGAGGGAAATGGCGGGGAAAATGCATAAAACCAATGAGGTCGGGCTAATGGCAATGTACAATAATGCCATTTGCAGAGACTTGCCTGAAATGGACGAGGAAGCAATGAGAATTACCGCCAATTTGTATCTATGCTCGAGGCGAAATTATGTCCATCTTAGTTGTATTTTTTCAATTATGTAGTTTTTGTAGTTTCAATAATATAGTTTTTTATTAATTATGTATTTTTTATTTAAATTTTGTATTGTTTTTATTTAAATTATGTAATTTTAAAAGTTTTTAAATGCAATTAGTAATTTCCGTTATAAATCATTTTAATTGAATATATAATTAAGAAAAAAATAATAAAGAGAAAAGATAATAAAATGTAAATGGGCACGTGGATAGTGTAAGTGCTTAAGGAGATAATTCTTAAGGAATGTAAGGAAAAAAGTTAAAAACGTGAATAGTGAATGTTTACGGATATAATACTCAATGGAATGTGTATGCCCTAACAAAGTTTATCAAATCACAAGTGAATGACGATTAGTGTTAATCAACTCCTTTTTACTAAGTCCTCTGTGTTCACGATATTTTATATTTACTGTCTTGTTTTAGTTTGCAGTGTGGAAAAAAATGTGATATTCGATTGTAATATTTTTCTATTATATAACATATCAATATCATGTTTGATGAAATATATTATATTATATGTAATATGTAATTAATTGTTTTGTAGGATGAGTTAAATTTAAGGGTAAATGTCACTTTAAAACCCTAATATATGCTTATTTTATAAAAAATGTCCCAAAATTTAAAAAATATTTATTTAAATTTCAAATTATCATTTTTGTATCAAAAATATCAAACGTTCATTATAATTATTATTTTTATTTTCTAACGACATGACACAAGAACACTATTTTGCACCCTAATACTTAATAAAAAATTGATTTTAAAAAATTATGTTTTCTGAATTGAATACAATAATTTTGTGTTTCATAAGTCATAACCATCCCCATACCGAAATTTGGGGGAGTTACAACTTACATTAACATAAATTAAAGTTGAGTTAGGCAAGGTTTCGATTGACATCAATTATTTTAAAATAATCACTAAATAGCATTTTAACTATCTAATATTATATTAATAAATTAAGATATACTGTATAAAGAATATATATGTATATACATATACATATTATTTAATTTATTTGCGTAAGACATAGTTGTCTAACTTATTTACAACATTTATGAAATGTTTAATACATGTGTAAGGAGTTGGTTCAAAGTAAATTTCTAAATATTACAGACTTCAATCTATTGCGAAATTCAGAATTCAAACATTATCGTTCATTTTCTAGAAAAAAAGAAAAGAGACACGGGTTCAACTAACTAATGCCACATCAATACATTACAAAATACATTTCTTAGATGTAGTGGGGTAATATGTGTATATATAGTAGGCTTATAAATTGAAAGATTTCTAAATTAAAAATAGGAGAAACACATATATTAAAGTTTAATAATTTGAAAACACAAAATGACTGAGATAGTGAGATGAAAAAAACAATGAATTTTTCACTATACTCTCTTATTTTGCCACATGCGGTGGATAGTTCAATATTTTTCTTTATAAGTGCCAACTCTACCAAAAATTTCATCAATTTCAAAATTTACGAAGGTTAAGATGCCGACTATAAAAATTAGCAGCCTTCTTTTTTTTACTTCAAAAATTAGCAGCCTTTAAAATGCTTCGTGCGTTAAATGGTTGACGTGGAAGTATAGGGGCCATAGTCGATATTGATTAATTAATAAGTGATAAAATTATCCATATTGAAGTTGAGGGCAAACTTTGGGTGACTAAGTCTGTCCGCAACGCGGGCCTTATAGTCCATTCTTATGGGACAGGATGCACGCGAGGCGCCTTCCCTACGTGCCAGCAGGATAGGTGTTACGGGTTGAAGGGAAAGAGGGTGAGTTGGCTTGCCACTCATCTTTCTCTTCTCGTCCAATCAATTGTGTGTGTAACGTTCATTCGTTGGGCGTCATACATGCGTATTTATATATATATTTTTTTATTTTCTAAAAATAAAAAATTATTTTTTAAAATTATTATTTTTTCCTTTATTTGAGTTGTGTCGAAGGGCAACGGTCCTTGACCGTTTTTAATAGTCTTTTTGTTGTTTTTTTTAATTATCACATCCCCTCCATAAATACACACATCTTCCCCACTTCATTCACACCATTCATTTTCTACTTTTTTATTTTCTCTCAATTTTCTCCCTTACTTTCATATTTCTCACCAACCTTCTTGAGAATTATGAATCCATACTATGACGTCAACTATGACAGTTCGGACGACGAAAGTGCGAACAACCTTATTTCGAAGATTCAATCGGCCATTGCGAGTTATTACTTCCAGGCTCCTTCGGTGGACGCTCCTGAAATCCGATCCAGGAGGTACGTGCACCGGGAACGAGAAGTTGTTGTTGTCCAGCTCATGGATGATTATTTATCCGTTCAGCCACGGTGGGGAAAGATGTATTTCGTCGTCGGCTCCGTTCGCAAATGGATTTTATTCTTACACATAAAAAATACATTGACAGCATGTGAAAAATACTTCCAGCAGCAGTCGGACAGCAAGGCCATTCAACGCTTCAAAAGTGTACATCGACAATCCGACAGCTCGTAACTAGCGGATGTGCGATATGTTCGCCGAGTATTTGCAAGTCGCCGAGACCAGGGGCCAACAATGCTTGAAATGATTTTGTAAGGGCATTTTTGACGCCTTCGACGCAATATATCTAAGGGCTCCCACAACCAACGACTGCCAACAATTGCTCAGTATGCAAGAAGTATACCACAGCTTTCCCGGCAATGCTAGGCAGCATCGACTGCATGTACTGGCAGTGGAAAAATTATCCAACAGCATGGAAGGGCGAATATACTAGAAGCTATAAGGCTCTCATCCGACAATTGTGCTAGAAACAGTCCAACCACTCACTTAGGATTTGGCATGCACTTTTTTTGTGTCCCCAGATCCAACATCGACATAAATGTCCTCAACCGCTTGGACGTCTTCAACAATGTCTTGCACGGTAGGGCAACGACAATACAATTCACGGTCAATGGACGTCGCTACAACATGGGATATTATCTTGCTGATGACATCTATCCAAGGTGGCCGACATTCGTGAAGTCCTTCTCTTGTCCAATCGAGCCCATAAGAGCTTGTCTTGTGCAGAAACAAAATTCGGCGTGTAAAGACGTGGAATGAGCATTCGGCATTCTACAAGCACGATTCACGATCATCAAAGATTCGGGGCGTTCGTGGTTCAAGGACGTGCTTGTCGATGTCATATATGCATGCATTATATTGCACAACATGATTATCTATGACGAATGAGCGAACACCCGTTATTGCGTAGATGAGGACATAGTCGGGTCCTCAACCACAACGGACGCCCCAAATCAAGGTGGGCCTCAAGCATTCCGAGAATACATAAGGCGTTGTGCGTCGTCGCGTGATGCCGTCAACCACGATCGACTCCAATACGGTTTAGTCGAAGAAACTTGGGCGCACTTTGGTCCCCTTGACGATTGATTAGGATTTCAATTTTATATAATATTCGCCTTCCAATAATGTAATTTTATGATTTTTAATTAGGTAATTTTCGGCTTTCAATAATGTAATATTAAATTTTTAATTATGTAAATTTTTTATTTTAATGAAATTCATATTTTTAATTAAATCAAAATTCAGTTTTATTAGAATATATAATAAATGTAAGAAATAAGAAATGAATAAAAAATTAAGAGATGAGACTCATGAATAGTGCAAAAAAATGGATGGTGAAGGGATAGAGTCGTTGGTGATATTTCTTGAGTAAGAAATGAAGTAAAAAGTTGTATAAAGTCTATGAATAATTGATGAATAGTTGAAATAAATGAACGGTGAAATAGAAATGTAGATGGCCTAAGTGGCCGGGAAAAATAAGACTTTAATTTTTTGTAACATCAACTACTATTTTTGGGATGAATGATATTAAATAATGAAATTATGGTTTAAAAAATAAAGATATATCTTTTATATTTTTGGTGGAACTCGCTTTAAATTTATGGTTATTTTGAAGAGATTATTATTTTATGATTAATGTGAAGAGATAGGTATGCATAATTACAAGACTGCAAAATATGACTGTAATAAATGATACACGATTACAAAAAGTTTTCATAGAAATTAGAAATAAATAAATCCGACTTATTTTGAATGTACATATGCAATAAGGTAATAAGTCAATCCTCTAAGGCCTCGTTTGGTAGCCTAGATAAGATAATGAGAGATAGTTAAGGTAAAATAGGCTTTAAGATAAAATTTTACTGTTTCAACAAGATAAGGATTTAATGTTGTTGTTTGGAAGGTGAGATAAAAATCAAGATAAAAATAAGTGTAGTGTTTGGTAGGTTAGATTATATTATAAATAATATGTAAAATGACCTATTTACCCTTTGTCAAAATATAAAATTGTTTTAGATTTTAATAATAATTAAATGAGGATTACTTGGACTTTACGAACAAATTTAGCTAATTAATTACTTTATCAATTAATAAAATATAATAATTTAGTGAAAAATTAAAAATAATTAATGCCTGCTATAATTAATTATTAAGCAAAATTGATGATTAATTACATTTGTTTATTAATTTTGTTGATTGATTAATTTATTAATAAATCATTAATTATTAATTAATTAGTGATTAATAGTAAAAGGAAACAAATTGTAAACACAAATTATTGGTCTTGGTAATTAATAGGCTATATAAGTGACTTATTAAAATTTTGCTCAATATTAATTTTCTATAAATTCAGATTTGTTAAATAATTTAAATAAATTTAATCATGATTAATAGATTAACATTAATTTTTTTTAATAGACTACCTAATTAATTAATTAACAATTATTAACGTGGATTAATGAGATGGGGAATCCGAGCCCTAAACCCTATCGCCACACCCCCTCGGTGGCACTCCTTCACCACCGCCGCCCGTGGATTAATGAGATGGAGAGTCCAAGCCCTAAACCCTATCGCGACACCCCCTCGGTGGCACTCCTTCACCACCGCCGCCCGCCTCCGAGAATCCGCCGTCCGCCGACCCAGAAAAACATAAAAAAAACCCAATCAAAATCGAACGAACATACACACCTCTGCCCTCCAACAGAAATCTGCCGTCCGCCAACCCAGAAAACACAGAAACCCAATCAAAATCGAACGAACACACATACCTTTGCCCTTCAACATAAATTCCAACAGAAAATGAAATTGAAAAAAAAAAACAAAATCGAACAGAACGAACGCACCTTTATCTCGAACAGCCTTGAAATCGAACAGAAAATGAAATCGAACAGAAAATCAAATTTTGGCTCATAATTTCTCACGAAATCATCATAGCCTCCACCAATTTTGGAAATCCAATCAAAACCGAACGAACACACACAATCAAAACCCTAATCCCGAAATCAAAACCCATTCCAAACTCACATCTCAGATTGCTCAGTGAAATCATCAAACCCCCATACCATCAGCCCTAAATCGGAACAAACCACGGCAATGGAATCAGGGCGGCCGTGGTGTGACAGTACCACTACCACCGCACACCACCACTACCGCCATCCGTCACTGCCTTAAGGATAGAGCCGACGAGTCGCAAGGATAGAGCCGACAAGTCGCAAGTATAGAGCCGACGAGTTTCAGGCACAGACAGAGAGAGAGTTCGCAGAGAGAGAGAGTGCGTGTCGCAGAGAGTGAGAGAGTGTGTTGCAGCGAGAGAGAGAAAATGAGGGCATAAATGTCCAATATCAGCCAAACAGTACACAATCGCACAAAAATAGTGCGATTATAACATTGCATGAACAGTGCGACGGGCCGAGATTATTTTTATCCATCATGCTACCAAACGCACAGATAAGGCTATTGGGCCAAGATTGCATATCCTATCTTGGTCTAATCTTCACTACCAAACTAGGCCTTAGAGTTCACCAATTCTCGATTAATTTATTTAAGATTTATTAGTTGTAACTATAATTTAAATAGGATGGACCATAGGAACGTGCCTAGTTCCTCCATCAATTTTCTGCTCTTTAGTACTTCACAACTGGAATTTTTTTTAAGTATTTCTTTTGGTGCACTAATTAGGTTTTGACTAAAAGTTACAAAAGGAAAACCTGGAAGGCTACAAGCAACAAATAAAAAATCTGTATGAAACAAAAGCTTTCTTCACGCTTTAGTTTCCATAATAATTATTAGTTTAACAGCTGTGTAGTGCAAATGGCGTTCTCAGAGAAAACATATGATAAGCAAATACGGAAAACACTAACCGCAAAAATTAATAAACCTGTGACTCGCACAACTTAAAACAAATACTCCACTCCAGTCAATATAATAATGAAATTTGAAGTCGCCAAGTAACTTAGTCCAATATAATAATGTGATGCCACAACAATAATTCATCATAGAGATATCTTAAATGTTGAGAATTAGTCACCAACGATGTTCTCTCCTCTCTTTCTCTCACACAAAACCGTTCTTTAATATTACAACTACAATCAGTGTAAATCACATGTTTCAAGTAGCACTACAATTAGATTACCGTGACCTTTATCTATGTATTCAACAAGATTAGGATTTTTTTTTTTTTTTTTTTTTTTTTTTGCCATCTCTTTCCAGAGTGGAAGAAAGCAAAAATATGTGTTTTCCTAATACCATTATGAAGGTGGAGCTAAATACATCACAATGGTTCTACTTGTTGTAGAGGTAAATGCCACTGAAGATGAAGAATCCAGCCATCTGCAGCAGTTCAATCATGTAGTTAGTAGAAACATCGAGATAATTTCCCTGCATTTGTATAAGTTAATCACTTCATGACACCCACACATATTACTAGAAACATCAGAGAGGGAGAGAGAGGAGAGGTGTTTACCATGGAAAATGAAGCTCCATAATATGGAAAAGCTGTCGTGATGAATCTTTCATATTCGTTATGTTTGAATGGCCGCACAGGAATCTGCAAAATGGTTAGGTCTCATCTGTGACTGTTATTCCTTATTGGCAAGTTAAATTTAAGGCAGGTAACATATGCATATTCCTTGTACTACATTTGTGCATTCTTTCTTAATGTCTTAGAAACCTATAGCAGATGCTGTGTATCTTCTGTAAGTAAACTAGTATTCACTAATCCCAAAACGAAAATGGAATCATCCAAATATAAGTTAGATGTGTGTGAATCATCATTTCCAAGCCTGGCACAACAGAACATGTTAGCCTCCTAAGCTTAATCTTATAAACAAAGGCAATCATGCCATTAAAGCAAATTAACAAGTTGCTATATACTCTCAGATGAGTAAATACATCTTTTACATAAGAAATCCAGGTTAGTCCATTTTTTTGATCAAGTACTAATTTCTTATCATGTATTAGGAGCAACTGATAGCACAAAATACACCAGAAATTACTAATGACTCACCTGCTTTGAAAGAGATAAACTAGTGTATCCAAGCTTCTGATACTCAACCTTAAACTGGAAAACTCCATAAACATCTGGCACCTTGAATGAAGTGTGATAGAGCCCCTACAACAAATGCACAGATATGTGAGAATCCTGGTGTTTTACAAAATGTAACATGACTTTAAGAAAAAATACCTTCTCATTTGTTGACAAAGTTTTCAAGACATAGGGGCTCATCATGTAGAACTGCACCTGTACGTCCTTTGAAACATGTGGTACCCAACTACTTCCAGACCATTCAAAAATTTCAACAGAAAATTCCTGCAGGTATATCATTTTTTATCAACCAGAGAGAGAGAGCTCTTGTTTTCTGTTCATCATGTAGTCAGTTTAAGAAGATCGAGAGCTGGGAGGTAAATTTTTATCTTTATGTCTGAAACACAAAATGTATATAAGTGTGCAGAAAGATTAGCAAAGAAGAATTGCAGGCTCACCACGTCATCATTGATCCTATACATCGAAGGCTCTTCAGTTTCACCAACTTTGTTGTGTCTAAGATTCACAGCCTAGGATTTGAGAAAAATCAATTAACTCAAGTTGCCAAAAAAGACATGCCATTCTACTCTAAAAATGAGACGTGACACTGCCAAAAAAATAGATCACCTTCAGATGACCCCTTTCATGGAAAATCCATTTGCTAAGTTCAGTAATAAACTGTTCATTGCCAGATTTCTCATACCTGTCCACACATTTAAGATATCTGTAAGCCACATCCAGAAATAGAAATGCTACTGACTGCACAAAATTCTTGGCTTCCTCCAGTAGATCATATATAATTTTAAAGGATGAGCTCAAAGAAGAAAAAAAATGTTTTCACAATTTAGAGAATAGAAACTACAGAACAATTTTGTATGCTATATTTAATTAACCAAGAGTTCATATTAGATCAGATCAGAGAGGTCATTTATACTTTGAAAACTGCCAAAAAATAATATCCACTCTGCAAGGAGAATTCAAGATGCTATGGCACTGTTTTCCTTCTAAACACAAAATAAATTTAGCTTAAAAATTGAAGAGAGCTAAAAATGTCCAATCATATAAGAAATTAAATGCAAACTTCAGAAGAACATTTGTAACTTCAGAAGAAACTAAGCAAAGATTATGAGCATTAGCTAGCTACATAGATTACAAATATAGCAGAGAGCTTCACTCACTTATTTAAACTCCCACTTTTTTGCACTCCTGCTCTGAACAACCTGGTCAGAGATGCAAACCAGCATTAAGTACTCTGGCGAGCTATATCAGTAAAAGAACTGATACGGATAGATGAATATATAGATAATTGTAATCTTCAAAGAAACAACACACCTGTTGCTGAACATGTCCAATGAACCAGATATCATGATTCGTGCATCATTCCTAGCCTGCACCAATTCATGTTATTTTCTAGCTAGAAACTGAATCTCTTTAGTGTCACTTCTACATGTCTATTGTTAGTCAAACTAGAGAAATGCAACATAATAGAAAACATAATAAAAGAAGCTGCAGAGAATGAAGGATAAATGCACAATTGTCGATGGGTAGAGCACAAATCAATGCAACATTAAGAAGACCACCTTTACAGCTACACTAGTGAACCAATTGGTCTTACATTGTAACATGTCCATAGTTTCAAAACAGAAAATCAATGCTGAAAATTTGAATATATGAAAAAATCAAAAAGTAATATTGTTCATAGAAAAGTAGGTATAAGGGGAGGAAAAGACCTGGAAAGACATCTTATCAAGAAAGATTTGTTGTACTAAAGAGTAAAGATTTGAAGTAAGGTCTTAGTAAAGATTTGAAGTAAGGTCTTAGTTGTTTGTTATTGTTGTAGCTTATAGAGGAAGAAATATAATCTGCTTTCCCATCACAATTTTCCAGCGATCAAAATTTTGGTAGAGAGTTCATTGGAAGGTGAATGGGGAGAAGCAATACAAAACTGCAGGTGGAGTTGGACTACAAATGATACAATCTTACATGAACATTAAGTCAATTTAATAAATGATCATGCCCTCAAGTAAACATCCAATGTTTCTTTTTAAGAGCCCAAAGAATATTGTTTGTACTGCGGGGTGCAATTACAATGAAGGCTAAAGATAGATAAATATGTAAACCAATAATTTTAGCAGGTTCACTGATGAAAAATAAAAAATACATTTTCAGACTAAGGCAAGGATTTCACCAAGTTATGCATGGAGAGAAAAAAACGAAAGAACAAGGAACCTGCACAACTGAGACTAGTGAGATGGCAGTTCCATAGAGCGATGGTGGCTGGCTAGACAGCTTTGAGCTTGGATTAGTGGAATATGACGAAGACGATGCAGAAAGAGCCTTTAAAACCTGAATATTAGATGGAGAACACAGAAAAGGTTATTTTTGGAAGCCTGTCATGAGTTGAAAATAGCATTCAGTCAGGTTATGGAACTTTACAGTACAGAACAGACTTAAGCAATAGACTTCAACATACCATGCTATTTCCAGGATTCAGTGAATGTCCAATCCCTTTGAAAAGCACAGGAGCCTGTGTCAAAAATACAACATTTTTATATTAAAAAAAGTGTAAAAAGGTTGATTGACAAAATTTCAAAGCTTGTTTCTCAGGTGGGTCACATGTAATTTTGAAAGACAAGAAAGTGAAGAAACAAGTTCCAACAAATATCACTGGGCCTAAGAAGTGAGAATGCAACAGACATTTAGATCATTGATGAAACACATGTGCACACGAGCACACAAGGCATTTACATGGTCAAGTCACTTATTTGTGTAACCACATTATGTATGATGATACCAGATATACATATCAGAAAACTCACCTCAATTTTCTTGAATCCCAGAACAATATCAGACTGAATAAAATCATCAGCAGCAATTAAGGTATGATCTCCTTCAGTTTCTGATACAGCATAACTAGTGTGATCAACAACAACAGCAGAGGGATCCTGTACAGCATAACAATATCACCATCATCACATATAGAAAGACAGTGTTTATAGATATCACAACCAGGATATAGCAACCATATCCAGAAGGATTTATTCAGCACAAAGCAAACATATTAGTAAAAGTTTGTATAGCATAAGGATACAAATGATGCATAGTAGTACACTGACATTCAGTAATTTCACCAATGAATTCATATGAGTACTAGGTCTATCCATATGAAGACAGTTAAAACTGCTCAAACTCTAACAAAGTTAATATTGCGCCAACTGACTCGCGTGTCCTAGCATGTTTGTGTAAACACCTTGCGGATAAGAAAATGGGTAGCAAAGATTTTGCGGGATTATTTGGTCCTAGGACGAGCAAATTGGAGACAATGCATGCCATCCATAAACGGCCGAAAATCTGCAAGCATCAGATTTCTCGCTTGACAAAGGGCTTCATCACTACCTAAAGATTACTATGTTAACACCTGAACACACGACAGTGGATGAAGTTTTGAAACTGAACTAAACACAAAACGCCATTTAATTTCCAATATGGCAACAAAAATAGGCAGCCTCCGCACGAAGATGAAATATTTTTGCTAGCTACCTTTTCTTTTAAGTAACTTGGCAGCTATGCCTTTCGCCCCAGCAATGTATCTTATTTCTATAACACTGGACAGCTCTCAGTTGTTAAGCCACTGTATGAGGATTGGACCGTCGATATATCCTTAAATCAATATCCGTCAACTCAATTCTAAATGCGCGGAGGATCACGTAGCATCAGAATTCAATAAAAAAACAAACAATAATAAATCACCCACCTCATCAAAACCAACCCCGCATTCATCAGCAATGTTCCTAATCAAATCCGATGCATTCGCATCCGCTGCCACAATCAAGTCATGCCCGGAATCAACAAAATCCAAAACCCCCTCCATATCCAGTGACCCTCCAAAGCCTACATAAATCTTCGCCAATCAGAAAGAGAAGAAAACGAATTTCTTCATTAAAAAAATAAAAACAAAAGCAATCAGCTTACGCTCGGTGGAAGGGGATAGCAGAATGAGCCCATCGTACATGTACTGGCCATATCGCTTGACCGCTATGGAGGGATCGTCTGCAAGCCTGAAATCGAGATTGAAACCTCGGGATTTTAGGGATGAGAAGAAAAGGGAATGCGAGGATTTGAGGGAGAGATCGTCGAGCAAAACAAGAATCCGGCGATCCGTGGGGTGATCAGCAGAGAAGGAGGAGACGAGGAGCGGCAGGAATGAAATCAGGTTGAGTAGGAGGAAGGCGAATTTGGGCGCTGCCATTTTTTGAGCTTTCAGCCAAGGGTTTAGCAGCAAAGGCAGTGACAGTGCTGCGAGTGTACAAGGCGCAAATATGGCTGGGCGTGTTAAACAATTGCCTTGTTTTGGAAAATCAATGAAGGATGAATCCAAACCATAATTCGTCTACTTCACAAATTTTTTGCTCTCTCTCTAACTTATTATATATTCTCAAAATTAATGTTCTAACTTATTTACATCAAGAAAATGGTCAAACTTGGTTAAGATTCCCACGTGCTATTTGTAACCCAATCAAATTAAGAACTCACCATTATAAACCATCCAAAATCAAACTCAGTCGGCTGAAAATTAAAACAAATTTAGTGAAAATGTATTAGACTGAATGATGAACACCTCGTGTATAAACAAATTCACAATAAGATAAGGCCCAATCCGAGCAATAATACTATGGTATCATTTACTATTAATATTTGTGAATGTGATATTTAAAATCAAATGTGCTAATATTTATTAAATGTAATTATAATTATGATTATCAAATAATTTAAACGTTTTATAGATAATATTAAGATAAATATATAGTATATCACGCATCTTAACAAATAAATGAATATTTTTCATACAACAACATAAATAAAAAATCATATTATAATTATTATCTATAAATTTATATTGAAATTAATAGAGTTTTACTTCACCTTAGTTGCATTAAAAAGAATTATAATAAAAAATAAGTATGTAAAAATATAAAGTAGATAACTTGATATCTATTTATTTTTATCTTCAAAAAATATAAAAACAAAGTAAATAAAATATTAAAAGAAAAATTAAACGTATATTTAACATTAAAAAGAGAACTTTTTGAAAAACATTGAAGAGAGAAGATATTTCAAATAAAAAAGAATTAACGTGAGAGGAGTGAGAAGAGAGAAATTTTTTTATTATAAATTTTAACTTATCATAATTTATTTGTTTCAAATTTCAAATTAATTTTTTTATAATTTGTACATCAAATATTAATTTTTTTTGTGATAATCTTTAGTTCAAGATACATATTTGATTATTTTTTATAAATATAGTATTTGATTTTTTTTAGAAAGATGAAAATGAAAAATAGAGAAAAGAAGAGGGAAATTAGATGAAGAAAAGAGAGAGACAAGGTGGAGGAACATAGGACGTCATCTTTTTTGTAAATTAAACTATGCAATTAGTTAACGTAACTTTTTCTTTTTAAGAAATTGGCGTAGCAAAAAGATGGGTAGATGTGGTTTCTTTCAAAATAAATTGCAACTAATTTGGGTAAATTTAAAAAAACGTGGGCTATGATAAATGAAAGTCAGCAATTTTAAATGACTTGTCACTACCAAAGAGTTAAGGTGTGGGCAGGCTAGCCGGACTTGCTGGTGAGAAACAGATTGGGCTATCAAGCCGAAATTTCAACTCTAGGACCTTTATTAAGGATGTGCTTGATAGTAGAGATAAACTCAACATTAGATTATTAATTATAACACATAAAACCTTATATATTGACGGAGCCCAGCCCAGCCCAGCCGATCATATTGTGCTAAAGTGATACAAGTTGATGGATACAAATTTATTTACTAGTTGATAAAGTCAAAACACAAGCATACTATATTTTTATAAGCTATGAATGCATTAAATACAAGACTTGAACTTGGAATCATGCACGTGCGGTGGGGTGGGGTGCTTAGCTGGTGAGGTGACTCATTTTCCTATTCAAGCTTTGTTGTAAAGGATAACTTCAATGAAGACGAATTTTTATTTTTTATTTTGTGGATTTTTTTGGATCAGGATTTGAAGTTTTTTGGATTGTATAGTTTGAAGGGTTAAATATTCTTTTTGAATTACAAATTTTGACCATCATTAATGAATTACTAGACGCTATTATTGTCCATATGAAAATACTGGAACGCTTAAATTCTTAAATTATATATAAAAAATATGTTATATAAGAAAATTAATATTTCGATATGAGTCGAATTATTTAAGACCATTCCTAAACTATGAATCCATTGGTGAACGTCAAAATATTATAATGCAACATTCGCATTTAATGGTTAGGTAAGAGTCAAGACCAGCAATTGAATTATTCGTAACAAAGCCAACACATGATTGGTGAAGACACCCAATAAATGCACTAGTGTACAGTCTTTAAAATTAAAAGCATTTTGGTTCACCCCGCACGTGCCTTTGGCTGTTCCTCTGCCCTACGCGTCTATTTCCAATTGCGGATGCTATTGGTATTGTAATGTAATGTCACCCAATTATCATTTCTAATTATGTAGCTGTTATAAATTTTTATTTTCAAAGATGAGAAAAAATATTATAGCAACAAACTTATATAAATTGTGGAAATATATCTTTAGCATCAATGGTTCAAATTTATTGAGTTTGAATATTTTTTTTGAATTTTTTTAAATAGTTGTTTCTATAGGCTTCTAGCTACGAAGATACCGGAGATTTTTTTTTTAATATTTCGTTTGAACCAAAAAGTCTAAATTATATTTGTTCTTTCAAGAAAAATTGAAGGGTTGCATTTATCAAATCTCTCTCTTATTTGTTAAACCATCTTGTCTGTTACACTTTTGTTTTATCCACGAAATTTTATTTCTTTATAGGATTCATTGATTGCTTTTAATAATTTGTTACTTTGAATGGAAAATAAAAAGTTAATGGAAGAGATGGCTGACGAATAATTGGAAAATAATCAATCATGTTAAAACATATTATATTTCACGTGCAGCATCCAGATTCAATTAAGTTATCAAAAAATAAAAAAACAGAAAATTTATAGGTGGAGGGAGACGGGCGGAAATTAAATAAAAAGAATAAATAAAGCAAAAATTAAAGAAATAGACAAATACCAATAAAGCGTGGGGCGCGACCCCTTCTCCCCCACCCCACCCCACACAACTACTGCTCCAACTCCAATAATACACACGCGGTGGACGCATTTTCCGGCGGCCAATGACTGCTTGTGGTTCATCGACGGGGCGCCAGCCCACTTGGAAGGAGAGGGAGAACAACAAGCGAAGAGAGCGCCGGAGGAGAGCCGTCGCCGCCAAGATCTACACCGGTCTCCGTGCTCAGGGAAATTACAGGCTCCCCAAGCACTGCGACAACAATGAAGTGCTCAAGGCTCTCTGCCGCGAAGCTGGTTGGGTTGTCGAGGAGGATGGAACCACTTATCGTAAGGTCAATCAACGATCGCTCTTCTATTTCTGTTTTTTCTTTTTGGGGATCAGTTTTCTCTCTCTTGGTTTATTGTTCGATTTCTGTTGGTTCAGATAATTTACCAAAATTGGTCGTTTGTGCTTTGTGTATGTTGATTTGTGATTTTGGATCTGATCTGGGAAGTATGCCTTTACTGATTTTAGCTATAGTTAATTCTCATTTGATTGTGTTCGTATTCGTTTTTGCTTGGGCTTTCCCTCTTTAGGGATATCAGTGAATTTGATGTTCTGCTGTTTCTAGAATTTGTCGAAAACTGGTATAAAATAATCTAGGCCTAGTTTAAATTTCACCATATGGAATTTTTTTATTGAACTTGTATTTTTTGTGGTTACTGTTGAAGGCAGATTAGGCGCGTCGTCTTGTTACTAGTGAATACGTGGAATTTCTTAATCTCATGTTTTGATCTGAACTGAGAGGATCATCTAAATGTGATGCTTAAATGATTATGCATCTTGCTCGATTGCGAATAAGCGGTTTCCTAAATTTCCTACCACTCGCAGCATGTGTTAGTTTGACTTCCAAATCTCTGTTTGTGAACAATATTTGAATTTGTGGATTTTCATGATTACCGATATCTTGTTCGTATGGTGTTATTGAGTTACAGGCCATGATGCTAACTGTGACTTGTTTTTTATTGTTCAGGGATGTAAGCCACCGCAAGGTGATACTTCGATGATTTCTGCAAATAACAGTGTATGCTCATCAATGCAACCAAGTCCGAATTCTTCAGCATTCCCCAGTCCTATGCCTTCTTATCAAGCTAGCCCGACATCTTCATCCTTTCCAAGTCCATCACGCTGTGATGGAAACCCAACCTCCTACATTTTACCTTTCCTTCACAACTTGACAATTCCCTCAGCCCTTCCTCCTCTACGTATATCCAATAGTGCTCCTGTTACACCACCTCTCTCGTCTCCTACCAGAAACTCAAAGCCTAAGGTTAATTGGGAATCTGTACCCACAGGTCCACTGAATTCTTTTGTACCCTCTATTTTTGCTTCCTCTGCCCCCTCTAGCCCTACTCGCCGCAGGCGTTTTGCACCTGCCCCAATTCCAGAATGTGATGAGTCTGATGTAGCTGGTTCTGCACGCTGGGTCAGCTTCCAGACAGTTTCATCCTCAGTTGCTCCCACTTCACCCACTTATAATCTTGTGAAACCCGTGGCTCAGCAAACTTGCCTTCATGAGGGTCAAATTGGGTGGGGAGCAGCAGTAAAGAGGGCACGAGGCTCTGATTTTGAGTTTGCAAATGGTGCAGTGAAAGCATGGGAAGGTGAAAAGATTCATGAAGTAGGAATGGATGATTTGGAGCTAACACTTGGGAGTGGAAAAGTGCATGCTTAATCTCCCACTGCCCCTAAACAGATAATCTACAGGAAAGAAACAATGTGTCTTCTTCATATGCAAATCACTGATTTTCTCAACTACACAAATCCTGTTTCACAGGCAACATTCTTGAGGATAATATCGGCTCAGCCGATGACAGGAAGAGGATGCTGGAAGCTATTTAGAACTGTGTCTTAGGCAGTTTCTGGTCCTGGGACAAGAGGAAATCTATTTCATACCTCCATAACACACACTCAGAAAATGGAAGATCAGTATACTCATCAATCAAGTGGACTGCCTCTGTACAAAAAACATGTGTTTGAAAAGAGTGATTTATTCTGGTAGCTGAATTATGAGCATCTACATCATGGGCCACGAGTTGAAGGCAAAAGACAATTTGGGGAGTTTTATATAGTTCTACATTGTTAAATTTGTGCAGCTCATTGCATTTCCTCTACATTCACATATGTAATATTTCTAGTGTAGTTTTGCAGGCAACCGGTATATGCTAGGTAGCGTGCTACCTATCATCTCTGTGTTTGATTCTAATGTCACACCCACTTCTTTTGAGACCTCTGTAATTGTTGTCTTTATTTAATTTAGGTATACAGGGTATTTCACTAAATATAGCATTTCTAGTTTCATTTTTATGGTGCTTGTTTCCCATGGATGTTGCATATAGCTCATTTTCAGCTGCGAGAAATAAGCACTGTACTGTTCATCAGCTACGTCTTTTTTTTTTTTTTGTTCTTTCTTATCTTCCCTTTTTATCTTGTAAATAACTATTACTTCATTATTTATCTTGATAAATTCCTTTGTAAAATTTGTTTTAAAGCCAACTCCTATACTACGTATGACTTTTTTTTTCTACATTATTTCTATTGCGTGGTGCATTGCCCCATCCTGCCTAACAATGTTGAATTGATGTTTTCCCAAAACATCGAGCCATCCTGCCCGGCTGAATGGCTAATACGATCTGGTCCGCAAGCCGGCCGGCTGGCCCATCAACCCGCTGAAGGCGCTAGTTATTTATTAAATCGTGTTATTTTCACTACAATAAATGTTTGTATTATTGTCCTATTATTTTTTGGTTAAAATCCGCATGAAGAATGTTAAATAATAAACACTTCTTTTTTATAATTATTCTCGTATAATTTCTTATTTACAAAAGAACCTAATCATAGCCTATTATAAAAATCCATATGCACTTAACTATTTACCTTATACGATTAGTGATTCTGAGCTCACAGTCATTCTCTATCATATGTGGCGTATTCCTATTAATATTCTTATTTATTTGAAATTCTTTATTTATACTTTTTAAATTTTAAATTTTATTTTTAATATCTTATCCCACATTAATGAAAACTTACATCAAATGAGTGATTCTATTCTCTATTTAACAAGGAAACCAAATATAATAATGCTAAAATTACTTTAATTATAATTTAACCAGTTAATTAATTAATCAAATAAATAGTTATATTATCTCATTTGACAAATTAATCAAGAATAATTATGCTAAAATTAACAACCAAACAATGGCCGGTTGACGACCTTCATATCTTTTATCTCAAATAGCTAGGAATAAAAATGATTTAATGTGCAGTTGAGTACGTAGGAATGATCAGAACTTACTAGGTTGACATAATCGTAATGTCCAGTTAATATATTTTAGCCGAAAATGGCCGAAAATAGAATTTGGGGGTCAACGACGGACTATGAATTGTTTATCATGGGGTCGGACTTCTGCAATTTCAGCTCGAACAATCGAATTTAATAATTTTTGGTATTCGTAGGCCGATAGTTGAGTAAGTCGACCCCATCCGACCCCATTCCGGTCTATTATTGTGGGGTCATATAATTGAATAAACTCTTTTTAGTTTTGAGTAAACACGAAACACATGAGAGATGAAAAAATTACTAAAACAATTTATAAGTAAATTAATTTAGGTAATTAGTGAATATTATAACGAGAACGAGAAACAAGAACATGCATATAGTAAAACTATGTTTAAATCGGATTTTGAATAACTATAGGTATAATGAGTCCGGACATTGATCAGCACACTTATGTGAAAATTTTCTCTAATTTAATATTATATTATTTTTTATTAATTACTCTATAAATTTCAATCAACAATTAATTATTGTAACAATTTATATTTTTAAAATTAAATAGATTTGTATTATTAATCGAATTTGGAACGAGTATATATATATACACACACACTAGAGGAGTCCAAACTTTTATTGACATACCCAATCGAAATTTTCTCCACTTTTAATCTACAGTTATTTATATTATCTAGATATGCTCATATGAGTATAAACATGCACAAACATTTATCTACAAATCTATGTGACTTTCCTCTATTTTTTACTTATTTATACTGCTCTCATCACTCCATGATACAACATATGTTTTCCCCATTTTCGGAGTGTGTTTGCACATTGATTTGCATAATATCCATGTACCTTGCACCGTGACACCGGTTCGGCCGCGAACCGGTGTGATGTCCGGTCCGGTTTGGTGATAAAAACCACCGAGCTATTGAACCAGTATGAACCGGAAAAATCAGCCGGTTCGGTCGGAAACCGGCAACCGGTTGAACCGGTTTTTTAGTTTTCTCAAACATTTCTCCGAAAATGATTTTAATTTGAATGATAAGGTTTGTTGCACCTTATCCATTGGACTACAAACACTTTTATGATATTTTATGAACTTCAAATATTCTTATACATAAAATATCGAATTTTTTTATCTACACTACTTATTAATTCATGTTTGATATTAAGGAGCAATATCTCATAATTTTTACTAAACATGTGATTATTTTTATCTACTTTTTTTGTCAACTTCATTAGTTAATATTTTTAACTCTTGAGAAATGGTAGTATGTATTAAAATTATATGCATAAATTAATCATTAACTTAAAAAACGTACATGAAGCACAAACTCAAAATTGATAAAATAATTCATGTATGCTAGTAAAATTATAAAACTAAAAGACGATAATATATAAAGTAACTAATTAATTTTAATATTTTTTTTCTTTAATATATATTTAATTGCATTTTATAATTTACTAAAATTATTTATATTAATCATTTATTAAATTTTAATATTAATTATCATATATATATATATATATATATGTATATATTTGTTATAGTATTCCGGTCCGACCAATGGTCTGACCGATCTGATCGATTGAATCATAAATCGATAGCTTTGCTGGTTCATTCACCAGTCTAGTTTTTAAAACAATGCTATTATGTGTATCTATCACACTACTCTTTAGATATTCATAATTTTATTTCATGCACGTTCGTTTTGCATATGAAGTACGTCATGCCGTGTTGGTAAATGGCTATTTACTATTATGATGTGTGCCCGTGTCATCAATGAAATTATTTACCATTATGATGTTATACATAATTTTCACCGCCAAAAGTTAATCTCAATTGGGCGATCATGCATGTTTAATTATGTGATTTTTTTTTTGACAAAGTTTAATTACGTGATATTAACATATCATCAATAAAGTATTTCCTTTTTCTGATTGAAGTTTTGAGATATAGCAATCATCTTATATAGTACTCTTAGTAATTAATGAATAACAATTGTCTCAAAAACTTGGGATTAGCCCAATAGAATATCTTTTATATGTAAATTTAAGATTGCCAAACTTTATCACAATGGGTCGATATGATTGTGATTTATTGAAGATAAATCACAAGGTATAATTTGGTATTTGAAGATAATAAACGATATAATTTTTGGCTTTGCACCCCCCCCCCCCCCAGATTTTGACTTCTTTTAAAAACAATAAATTAAATATGAAGCCAACTTGTTAAATTTATTTAATTGCGCTAATCTAATTCCGTTCTTATATGATCATCTTTTCTGGCCGCCTTATTTACTTAATTAATATATTTATCCAAAGTACTTTTGTTAGGTAATCATTAGTCACCCATCTTTAAATTGACATTTTGTTAGTGTTTGAAATATTTAAGGGGTTGAAACTGAATGTCGTCCACTTTGGAGGGTTTCTAGTAAAAACTGTAAAATAATGTTTTGAGTTTGACCATCGGGCTGTAACGTGTCTTTTCATCAACAATTTCAAGCCCTTTTCGTATTTTTCTGTTTTAAAAGCTTGTTCCAGCATAAGTTTTTAGATTTGAAGAAATTTTAATAATAACAATAATGTAACTATTACGTTCAAGCATCACATTATATTTTTCCTTTGAATTAAGGAAAAAGAAAATGTAGCATTAAAGAGCAAAGAGTGGCAACTAATGTTTTATAAATTGGATTGGTAAGAGAATATGATCCATATTTTATAGGGATGTGATTTTTAATTAATATAACAGATTTGGTAACAACCGATTATTAAGGTATATATATTTTGTGATAGATTTTTTTATTTTCAGAGGCATTATGATGACGTGCATTATTTTATATAATTATATAGTTATTGTAATATGATGAAGGTAAAAATAAGACTAATGATATTCGCCTGTACAATACACATTACATATCATTACATAGCTTACAACGAATCATTATAACAAACCAACAATATCATTATACGTTGTAACTATAATCATCATACACAATTAGTTAAGATATTGATATATTTTTGAAAAAATTATTGTTGATAGATTTAGTGGATTATGATTTTTGTTTTTTATGCTAAGTTGATTATTTAATATGAGATTTGCGATTATGGTATTAGCCGTGATTTATGAGAGGAGATTTATTCATCAAATCTTTGCAGTTATAGTTATATTATAGAGATATTGTGTTTCCATTTTATGATAATGAGGATTGAC
Organism: Monilaria moniliformis; assembly: GCA_034509125.1. Lineage (NCBI taxonomy): Eukaryota > Viridiplantae > Streptophyta > Magnoliopsida > Caryophyllales > Aizoaceae > Monilaria > Monilaria moniliformis. The sequence continues at coordinate 5,412 of JAYDZE010548555.1, read as the reverse complement.
AAACGTTATGATGACGTGAATTACGTTATATAATGATATAATTATTATTATATGATGAAGGTAAAAATAGGATTGATGACGTTTGAAATATTTTGATAAGATTATCCGAAATATCCGCAATGATGACATAGTGGAGATATTTACTCTATTTAATTTTCTCATAACACGGAAACTGCTGAAATTAATTCATGTGGTATAATGATAGTTGACTAATTTGCCCTTAAAATGATGTCCCTATATAACTACAATGAGACGCGTGATAAGTAGATCACAAACTTTGATTTCAAAATCTAAAGGTTAATAATTGGTCTTAGTTATGCACTAAGGGTATGGTTTGACCCTAGTGCACCGCTCTCTCTCTCTCTCTCTCTCTCTCTCTCTCTCTCTCTATATATATATATATATATATATATATTATTGTAATCATTTCCGATCCAATTTTTATTGCAGAACTAAATAAAAATCATATCCGCCGGATTTTGAGATTTGATAAATATAATAAATGACACGTGACATTTTTTATTATTATTTTAATAGCAAAAGCTTATATTTGTAAAATCAACATTAGGTAGTTATGGTAAATTGTGTTTTTATGGTAACAACCATGAATTAAGGGAGGTTATGCAGTTATGGTAACAACCATGAATTATGGAGGAAGGTTATTTAGGATATATTTTGCACGGATTTATAATAATGAGAATTTACAAATGTTATAATGACATCCAATTTATTGTGTAATAATATCTGTATTATGTTATGATTATATGATAATTGTTGTCATTTAAACATTTAATTATTTTTTTATAATGATGATATGGAACATAATGTATAATGATCTATCAAAAGTTTGGTAATGATATAGTAACGGTGATATGTGCTCAAATATTCAGTTATTTTATAAAATACATATCATTACATAGGTTACAAGGAATCATGACAAGAATCCAATAATATCATTATATATCATAAATATAACCATCACACACAATCAAAATAGTTATGTCCTAATTTACCATCATACTACACAAATAGAATCATTGTTCAATTATGATATCATTATCGTAATCTGATTATTATTCAACATTCATACTACCATAGTATATATCGAATATCATTTCGCACCATAAAAAACATCATTATGCCAATGATATTAAATCATTTGAGCATATAACGAACAACAACCAAGAACACATCTCCAAAAAATAAGTTACGAATTTTAGGGCATAAAAAATATTTGGGGCAAAATCTGTTTAGAAGTTTTTTAAGATCATGTAGATATGCTATATTAATGACTCCATAATTTTCGGCAACTACCCAAATCATGGGACATATAATTCAGATTAAGAGACTTTTTTACCCATTAATAACATAAATCTCAAGGTTTAATGATGTTATATTTTCTATAATCTAAACCGTCCAATTTCGTATCCTGGACTAGCTTTTAATTATGCATCTAAAGGGTGTTCTCATTCTAATGCACCCCTATACAGATATGTATATATAATTAAATATATATTATACAAAAATATTACAATTTAGTGAATGATAAATAAAAAAAGACATTGTAGAACAAAAGTCTTGAATCTTAATAACATTAAATGCCAACAAGTCTACAAGTTTACAAATAAATCAAAATATAAAATAAATTTGCAAGTGTGAATATTTATTTATGGGTCCCATATTTTATTTTTTGATTCTTTCTTATTCATATAAAATTTCGGTTGTGAATATTTATTTGTATACCGTAATTAAATTGATATACAAACAATTTAAAAATACGAATTTTATTATAATTTAAAAAATGCATAATATTTTACTCATTTAGGAACTAAAGTAAATTTGAAAAGTGAAAAAAAAATCGACTACATTAATTCAAAGAGAATGAAAAAGTACAACAAAAAATTAAAGCGAAAAAAATAAAAAACAAAAAAATCGAAAAAAGCAAAATAAAAAAATTGGGCCAAATGAGATTTTAACACAAGCGGCCACTACTACAAAAAACATATTCACCACTAGGTTAAAAACTGTTTAATGTATTAATTCATCATATTAATTTATATACTAAAGGGGGAAAAAATCACAATAAATAAGTGAAATCGATTCAACTGGTCGGCGGTTTACGGCCCAACCGATCTGTTTTTCAGGTTCATGGCGGACCAAATGTTTAACGATTTTTAAGATGAAATTGGATCAGACAGCACACCAGTTCCCTGCCAAACTGGTCGAATCGGCCGGATTGATCCAATTTTAAAACACTTGTGAGTTGTGACATTTGAACAGATGGTGTATCATTAGTTAGATAGATTATTAGACTCTACATTGTAATTTAATTATTGATATATAATTAGATATATGTGTGTGGGGTAAGTTATTGTAAAAATTATATTTTTTTGCATGAAAATGAGAAAACAAATTTGAAAAACCAACTAACCAACTAAGATAATATCAACCAACAACCAACTAATATGATATCAGCCAAGTGATCAAGTCAACCAATTACTCCGACCAACTGATAGAAGACGGACCGAAGATCTTTCGTAGTATGACACTTTTGCGAATCAAATCCGATGTTGCAGAGATTAATGTATCAAGTTGCAGCTTAGGATACGTCAAATTTCAAATACAAACATATAGTTTTTCTATGCCACGTATACCAAACCTTGTATTTGGCTCTCTAACGGATCTATTATCATCTTCACCTTTAAATACCCAAAGATCTTCAAGAACAAAAGTTACCCAAATTGCTGCGTACTTAAACTCTCAAATTGACCCAATCAGTTGGCTTGCATTAATATGGACTAAGTGCATGAGCCGATAATAGTTTGATCGAAAAGATATTTTAAGCCATCATATTCCGCATACCGACCTGTTATATGTTCAATTGATAAGCAACCTACTTGCTATCAATGGGTTAGCTAACTGACTGTTCACTCTCGATAAAATCAAATTATTTGAATTCGGATAAGCTAGCTCTCAACAAACCTATCTCAATTAGCCCTAACCTTTCTATAATTTTAGTTGTCCAAACCATATCTGAAGGCCAAGCTAATGAAAAAGTTGCAATTGATTTAGTTCTTTCATACACCATTATACACTTGCTCCGACCATGAGCCATATATTGACATATTACAATAACTATTACAATAACTAGGTTTTTTTTTTTGAGGCAATAACTAAGTTATATTGAACGTTAGTATCTGAAATACACGTTTTCTTTACTGTTTTCTTTCTTTTGTTCTTTTTTTTTTGCAATCTTTTTTTTTTTGTTGCATTTTCAATAACACATTATCTTATATTGTTCCTCCGTTTTTAAAATTATTTTGGGCTCATTTATTTGATAGGAAATTAATGTTAATTGGAATACTCTCTCTAGGAAAATGATTTTCGGAAATAATGAATCCTAATAGTATGTTTATCATGTGTTTGGAAAATGCCAAAAAAACATTAGTATTTGAAATTTATATAGATTAACTAAATAAATTTAATCAATAGATGTGATAATTAAATAATAATTAACATGCATAAAATATTTCCCTAATCACTTTTCCAATAATAATAGTACATACGACACGATTAATAATTGTTAAAATTAAATTAAGATTTTCTGAAACCAAATTATTAATTGAAATAATGATGATAATAATAATAATAATGCACAGTCAAAAGCTACCAAATAAATTTATAGTGTATTTCAAAACAGTATTAAATGTGGAACTAAGTAAGCATCCGAGAATGTGGAAAAATAATATCTAAAGCAAATTGCGAAATTGGGAATACAAATTCCAGAAAGTTGCTTTATTTTACTTAAAGTCAGAGTTATTATTACTATCCTTAAATTCTAGAATCAAATTAGTTTTTAAATATTAAAAATCTCGGCCAATAAACTGGTCAGCATGTAACACGTATTCTGGGCTCTAACCAGCCGCCGGATTATGCTTGAAAATTTAAGTTCTTAAAAATTTGAATATTTTATGCTTTTGGAATTGGAAATTAAAATCATATAAAAGTAAGGGAATTTAAACTTAAAAATTAACAATAGCTAAAAGAGCATGTCTTATAAAGGTGGCTAAGAAGAGCTTATTTGTTATCCAAAATGACCATTTATGAGAAACACAATAAATAGAGGACCCAAAATTCTGTTTTGGTATGTTAGTTGGAATCCATATTTCGACATTTCCATTAATAATAATTTATACGTAATTATCAAGTTTTTCTTCAAGAGGTGATGTCATGCGTACACAATTAATGACAAATTAACCGAATTATCTTTTTTTTTTTCTTTTTTTTTCTCTTTTTTTTTAAAGACAGAAAACACGTCCCACTTAAAGAAATGAAAGTGAAACGACACGATGTACCCAAGAATTCACAAATTAAATAATAAAATAAGTGTCAAGTCAAATTGGGGAGTGTTTGTTTACGTCTGACTGGGGCAGTCGACCCGCACGCGCAGCTGCCTAGTGGAGCCCACTCGTTGGCTTATTTCGTCCTTTGAAAGCTCAAAATGGGAACGACGGCAACACCGTTGCCATTGCCAGTCCCATTTTCTCACCCTCATTAGTCATTACCGTGTAAAAATCCCCTTTCAATTCCCGATTTGCTTATAACTACTGTCATATTCAGATTATAGTATTATATATTGGTGGATATTTTACTTCGCTATTAGGACTATCTTTGAGCACTAGTCCTAATCTTTCAAACCCCATCAGTCTTGTGTCCTTATTAGACTTATATATATAAGGATGAAGTGTTCTTTTAATAAGTTAAATAATATGATACGATATTGTCATAAAGACAATGTTATTGCATATACAAAAACTATTATTATAAAAGAAAATAGCATCATTTTCAGTTCTTTGATACCAAAAATTCACGGTGAATGCATATCCTTACTAGATGAATAAGACACTTGGGTTCCAATAACATTAGGAGCAAAACTATCATTTTTATTCGTTTATCTCTTTTTCGTTGATTTCATATATTTGTTGGTTAACTATATATGCTTATTTGTCATTCTAATTCTTCACAAAAAATTCAATTTTTACTGAATCCTCACCCTATATATATGTTTATATATAATTCTACATAAGAGAAATGTAACGATGTTTGGTGAAGCCCTTTTACATAAGTTAGGCCAAACTTAGGCATCCAAAACTTAACAGTCAGTCAAGTTTCATAGGCGATCCTATTAATTAGAAATTCTTTTGTTAAATTTATTATGTAAACTTTTATTTAAATAATTAAATTTCATATATGCATTATATTTATATTAAAGCATTACAAACTATACGCTCTCTTAATTTAGTCTATTATTATTTAGATAAACCTAAGAAGGATACTATATATGCATGTATTATATATATATATATATATATATATATAGGGTTGCGTTAAAATGAGAACACCTTATAGATG
>JAYDZE010548554.1:0-50398 GCA_034509125.1 Monilaria moniliformis | reverse complement strand
GATTTATAAAATCAAATGAAAAACAAATACATGTGACAAAATAATATTCTTCTCATTGATGGGAAATAAGGTTTTACAAAATACAAAGCAGCTCGAAGCTTGCTTTTCAGTATATATACCCTAACACCTACTTGTCCTTATACCCCTGAATAAAATGGCGTAGTAGAACACCTCTTCAAATCTTATTCAATATGGCCCAAATACCATCAACATTAACACTCCAACCTCGAGTCTTCGGTTGTTTTGTGTTTGTTCATATTCCCAAATATGAGTGAACCAAACTTTCTCCCTATGCTATAAATGCGGGTTATGAGGTCAACCTAAAAGGGTATAGATGTTATGAACCTAAATCTCGTCACATTGATACAACTATGTATTTTGACTTTCTTGAGACTGAATATTTTTATCATAACCACCTTAGTGGTTAGGAGGGAGTGAGAATGAGAATGAGAGTAGTAGTGACCCACTAAGTTGGTTGTCCTGAAGTGGATCAAACAAAAAAAGTTATCAGTGCCGCCGAGTTATCTTCTGAAACTATGATATAACCCACCGAGCTTGGGTAAAATGTCATTAGATCTCCTCCAACCCTAAAACCTAAGAAAATAGCTCATGAGTCTAGTCATACTGATGCACATACTGATACTCCTTTTTATGATCTCTCAAAACCTAATTTGGAGGCAAGAGAATAGAATGAAAGTATACATATTGATGGCGATACCAAACATTATGTCCCGCCACCGAGGATTAACAGGGGTGTTCCTCTAAAACGATATACATCTGAACGAATAGGTAGGAGATCAAGGTACTCAATGACGAAAATTGTCAATGGAAGCGATGAAGTATGCAAGCTGAAGGAAACTCTATGAGGATTGAAACAGTTGCCAAGAGCATGGTTCAAGGCATTTACTGATGCTATGAGGAAATATGGATTCTAGGGGTGCAAATTCGGGTATTATCGGGTAACCGACCCTAGAAATCGGGTACCCGAACCCGAAATTGAAGATGGAACAATACCCGTTACCCGCCCCGAGAATATTATCGGTTACCCGATTACCCGAGTCGGGTACCCGTACCCGAGAAATCGGGTATCTGACTACCCGTTTGGTTTTTCTTTTTTTTTTTCTTTTTTTATAAATTGTGTCTTTAATTTGTAAATTGTGATTTGTGATATTAATCTTTGCTTTCTAATTTTTGTTAATAATTCATGCATACATCCATTTCTCATATAACTTTGGGATATAAGTTTAACGGCTATATGGTGTTGCACATTTGAGTGACAATTTATGATTTTAATTTTATCAATATTCTTAGGGTTATAATTTTATTTTTATTTGAAAATAATATCTATATAAATTATGTAACTATATTTAAAAAAAAAACAAAATATCCCCTTAGTTTATTTAAATTTCAACCTGTTTTTATAACTAAAAGCCAACATCCAAATATCCAATCATCCATCATCATCATTCATCAATTCAATCATCATTCATCATCCATCACAAATCATAATATCAAAAACTCATCAATGTCAATCTTCATCCATCATCCATAATAAATTCATACTGAAAGTTCAAAATAAGTTAGGAGCTCAATATAAATCAAAAATCATCATCCATCAATCATTTATCATGGGTGTGGACTACTCTGACTTTGTGCAGTGCTTGATTCAGCAATCCTTTCGATGATGGCTAAAAGTACATAGAAACAAGAAATCAAGAATATATAAGAAAATTAAATAGTAACTTTACTAACTTAGCAAGAATGATGGAAATCTAAAGAATAGTACTTACCATTTTGAAACTCTTTTTGTTGCTCTTATTCAGGCATGTCTTCTTTGTCTTTCTTTTCCACACTAGTGCTAGTCTTCAACCAATCTCCGGCGCAAATCAAAGCCTCAACCATATTGCACGTCAATGAACTTCTATATGTAGTGATAACACGACCACCCGTGCTAAATGCAGACTATGAAGCAACACTGGAAATGGGAATTGCCAAAATGTCCCTTGCCATCTCACTTAAAATTTGGTAACGTGGATTCTCTGACTACCACTTCAAGATGTCAAAGCTGTCCACCTCCTCACCCTTTAACATTTTGTGCTTACTTTCACTGAGATAAATAGCGAGCTCATTTGCATTGTTTGTCTCTTCATCATAACTAGCCTGCAAGGCCATAAGGCTAAGGGAGCCTCGACGAATCACCTGTTCGAGGTAGATGAGGAGTCGTCTTTTGTGCTCTATAAAACTCAAACAAATCATACATCGAGTCTTTCACCTCCTTCACCATATCAGCTCCACGTTCAGCTCCATAAACTGATTTGAAGCACGTCTCCACATGCTTCAACTTTTGCCTTGGATCAAGCACAACAACAATGTATAAAATCTTGTTCAACTTCGCATTTAATTCTCTTTCTTCTATCCAATATTTTCCAATTTTCAACCTTGAAAATGATGAAAAATAAAAACAGTAAGTCAATACATATGCATATGAAAAAAATATGAGAAGACTACTAGATTATAGTACAAAGAAATAGGTTACCTCATCTTTGTGGCCATGGAACTCACTTCACGATCTTCACTAATCTCCAACTCACTTATGAAATCAAAGATATCACATATCTCTGCAAAAAATAAATGTGATGTCGGATATTTGGTAGCGGAGACTGAGAGTCAACTTGTAGAACTTCTTCAGGTATTTCATCATATTCTTCACATTAACCCAATCTTCTTCTTGAAGCAATTTAATAAAGAGATTGTTGTGCTTTTTCTGTGAAAAATCTTCGTCAAAAGAAGGATACATTTGCCCGTAGACCTTGAATACCTCTTGATAAGGTAGTGTTGCCTCTAGCATCAAATATATGGAGTTCCATCGAGTGGGAACATCCAAACATAATGACTTCTTGCAATCAATCCTGTCTGCAAGGATATTCACGACTATATCCCATTGTGTACCTCTCTGTGGTGAACTCTTGAGCCACTTCACGCCTTCTCTAACTCTGCGTATAGATATGCCTATCTCTTCCAAACCATCTTGTACAACCAAGTTGAGTATATATGCTACACAACGCATATGGAAGTACTTTTCATCCAACACATTTGCCTTCAACGTGTCCAAGTGAGAAATGACATATCTAATAGCCCCATCATTTGCTGATGCATTATCCACTGTGCAAGCAAATAGGTTTTTCAATCCCCAATCCTTCAATGATGCGACTATGGCTTCACCAATGTCACTTCCCCTATGACTTTCAATCTTTGAAAAACTTATTATCTTCTTATGCAGCTTCTAATCTTTTCCAATGCAGTGTGCAGTAACACAAATGAAGCTTGTGTTGTTCACTGCAGTCCAAGAGTCGCTGGTGATAGACACTCTCCCCATGTCTTTTTTTATTGAATAACTTGTTCAAATTTTCTTTGCGCTCGAAACATAACTTCACACAATCTGTTATTATTGTTTGTCTCGATGGAATTTAAAATTGTGGACAATTGCTCTGAACAAATCGTCTGAAACCATCATGGTCCACAAATGTGAAGGGAAGCTTGTCGAGTATAATCATCTTGCACAATGCTTGTCTAACTGCCTTCTGATCAAACTTCCAAGTAGTCAACGACGCATTTCCACCAGTTCGATCCACTGAATAGTTCAAAACAGTTTGATTATTTCCAGGTTGCGATTTTGATAACCTCTTCAAACATGTAATTGTGTGGTTTCTTAAACCATTAGTGCCGCACCCACGTGTGTCGACTGCTATTAAAGTGCCACATCACTTGCATTTTCCTTTTAGCTTCTTGATTGGAGGATTCCCCACTTCTACGCACACTTTCGTGTAATCATTCCAATGTACAGATCTGGATTCCCGAGGTTCATCGATTTTTCTTTTTATTTGGGATTGAGTATTTTCTGTTGCATGCTCTCTTAGGTTTTCTTCTTCTTCAATCTCTCTCACTATTTTCACGTCTTCCAAATCTTGATCATCTAAAACATTATTGCTATCTTGATGCGTGTTTCCTTGAGATGAATCCATCCTAATCAAGCATACATGTAATAAACTAATAAATATATTCACATTTAATTGTAAGAAGTTACCTAAGACTTAAGAATTTTAAAGTCTACGAGACATTAAAATGCGAATGTTATGATACAAATCTCCATTCAAACTTTAAAGAAAAAAAAGTAATTAACAATAATCCGTATGTATAGTTTGGCAACTTTTCAGGAACCACAACATAACCACCTGCATACAAATATCAAGCCAGTTTTTTTGCTCAGATAGGCTCTTGAAGCTTCAAAAAAAGAAAGAAAAAACTAGCTTGGAGTATGAAAACTCTAAAACACCATTAAAATGATATGAGTAAAAGTTTTTTTAATACCAATTAAATGATATAAAATGCACTTAAAACAACTCGTGAATATTAAAAGCTCAAGAAATTCAATTTTCAAAGATTGGCATTAGTATATAGCATGATTTTAAAATCTATAGGCATGTCCTGATTGTAGGATATGCTATTCCATGTTCTTGCTTATGGACTCGAGATCTGGTTACCGAAGTTGTCATTTGAAAAATGAAATTTGTTGTTTTGTGCTTTGTGCTTTAATTATGACACTAGTTCTTTTAAAGAAATTTTGCATCTTAAAGTTCAAACTTTACTTGTTCCAATCACAGTACTACACTTTTTAGTTTGTAAGCTAAATGTTTTTGTGCTACTGAATAAGTATAAGACAATGTTTTGGTAAGCTTAATGGTGTTTTAGGGTGTGTTGATGGAAGACTAACAAAACTCTAATGTGCTGCAACTAATCAATATTTCCCCGGATCCGGATGATGTATGAAAATTGAAAAAGACTAAGGCATCGATTTTCAACCCCACACTCCACAGCCAGAATCAAATCATGACCAGCATCAACAAATTCTAACAATGACGCAGCATCATCAGACTCACCAAACCATAATTTTGCACCAAGCAAAAGGTAAATAACAAGACAAACCAATAAAAGCTAAACGAAACAAATATCTTACATTCTTACGCCTAATTGGAGTGCCCATCACATACAATGATACAACAGTAGCTCATGAATTTTCATTTTTCTTTTTTCACACGAACTCAGAAATCAAGCATTTATTCAAGTAATTTAATTAGGAATTCCACATTCGCAGCAGTCAAATTGCTCACTCACGATCAATTGTCTGGACGGTCAGCGTCCTCGACTCGGCGTCGGTGGCGGGCGCGGCGCCTAGAGGCAGCAGCCAGAATTGGTTGGTGTCGGCGACTCGGTGTGGGCGCGGCACCTGGTGGCTGTAGAGACATAGAGTGTGCTATTGTTGTTGTGGCCTGTGTGCGACGCAGCGAGCAACAGTGCGAGAGAGTCGAGAGAGGGAGATGATGAAAGTGTTGTGTGCTAAGAGAGAGGGAGAGGATGAGAGAGTGCGAGAGCCGAGAGGGAAACTGGGAGAGTGCCCTAAGTGTCTTCAGATTGGGTAATACCCCCAAACCCCCAATTGTCAATTGAAAATAAAATGCAGCATTGACCAGGTATTTGATCGGGTATCGGGTATACCCGCTACCCGAATGGGTATCCCGATACCCAAATTTGCGTGACTGTATATACCTGAAATACTACCCGAACCCGAATTAACGGGTATCGGGTAGGTATTGGGTTTTCCCGTTTAACCGAACCCGAATTTGCAGCCCTTTATCAGAAGTTGGGATCGAAACCCAACTTATTGGGTCTAGTACACCTCAACAGAACAGCGTTGCAAATGGTTCGATCAATGATGAGTTATGCAGAATTACCCATTTTGTTATGTGATCATGCACTGAAAACAACTGCTTATACCTTAAACAACTTACCTTCTAAATCAGTACCTACAACATCACATGAGTTTTTGACTGGACTGGACGTCTGTCTAGTCTAATACATCTCAGAGTATGGGTTTCTCCAACTCATGTGCTGGAGAAAAATCCCAACAATTTAGAATCACATACTAAGGTATGCTTGTTTTTAGGGTACCCTAAAGAAACAAAGGGGTATGAGTTCTATAGTATTCGTGACAAGAACATGATCATTGGCACAAACGCCAAGTTCTTGGATGAAAACTATGTGAATAACCATAGTCCCAGTAGTGTGATTGCTCCCAACGAATAGAGAGGAGTCACAGTTCCAACTAACCATTTAAAGAAACCAAAAGAACCTAATAAATCACCTCAAACTTCTATATCTCAAATTTAGAGCCTCGACATAGTGGGATGGTTGTAAAGCAACCCGATAGATTCATTAGTTTTGGAGAGTGTGCTGACTAAATCCCCGACCAGGATAAATCATATCCCTATTAACTACAATGAGATGATAGCGGATCTAGATAGCCACTCTTGGAAAGAAGCGATGGAATTTAAACTACAATCAGTGGTAGACAAAGGTGTTTACAAGCTTCGAACCTTACCCAAAGGCTGCAAGGCCACTGGGAGCAAATGGGTATACAAGCATAAATGTGAACCTGCCTGGAAGGTTAAAGTCTTCAAGGCACAACTAGTGGCAACGGGTTATACCTAAAAGAAAGATATCGATTATGATGAGACCTTTTTTCCAGTAGCCAAGCTTAAGTCAATTCAAATCATTTTGTCTATCGCAAGCTACATGGATTGGGAAGTATGGTAAGCTTTCCTAAATGGAAATCTTGAGGAGCCCATCTACGTGGAACAACCCGATGGCTATGTAGTCAAATGCAAAGAACACATAGTCTTAGAGCTTAAGAAGTTCATTTATAGACTCAAGCAAACATCTAGATCATGGAACACATGTTTCGACCATACTGTCATGTCCTTTGAATTTGAGCAGTACCTAGAAGAAAGCTGCATGTATAAGAAAACTGACGATGGAAATGTGATATTTCTAATGCTTTATGTAGATGATATTTTAGTGATTGGAAACAACAAGATGTTATCAGGCGTTAGAGAATGATTGTCTACATAGTTCAAGATGAAGGACTTGAGAGAGGCTGGACACATTCTTAGGATCAAGGTTATCTGAGATCGCTAGAAAAGAATGTTGAGATTAGACGTTTCAGCATGCAAAAGAGTATCCGAGCTTAACAGGACTAAAGAGTATCGACTAGTTTACCAAGTGTCCGAGCTGTGCTTTTTGGGTTACACCGATTCAGATTTTCAAAATGACTGGGATTAAAAAAAAGTCTAATTCAGGTTATGTGTTCATTTTAGGAGGTGGATCCGTTACATGGAGGAGTGTGAAACAGAAATGCATCGCAGATTCCACCATAGAAGTTGGATATGTGGCTACTTCGACCGATAATGAAGGTGTTTAGCTCAAGAACCTTCTAATGGAATTGAATGTGATTCCGAGTAATGTCCAAGAGTCTTACAATTTATTGTGATAACTCTGGTGCTGTGGAAAACTCGAATGGACCACAGTTCATAAGGCGAGCAAACACATAGAGAAGAAGTACCATATTAGCCAGGATATAGTGGGGGGTGGTGACATTGAGTTAACCAAGATAGCATCAGGGGACAACCTTGCAGATTTTTTTTCAAAGGGCCCTTACCGGCACGACGTTCAACCATCATGTGTAAGCAACGAGAGTCAAATACATCAAAGACCTGGAACCGCTTTAATTATAAGTGGGACAGTAGACAGTCACTAGCTTTGTACTAGTTCATTTATATACTCGAAAGTGTGTTTTGAGTATCAAAGTGTAGGGTTGTCGAATCCGATACCGGGTATCGGGTATCCAACACCCGTAATTACAGGTTCGGGTTCAGTATCGGGTATTGGATTGTATAATCTTTAGGTATCAGGTAACCTGATCGGGTATCGAGTATACTCGAACACCTGATGTATTACCCGATTTACTGATTAGGTTTTTAATTAGAAGGCTAGCCATTACGGCATATTCAGTCATTCTCTCGTCTCGGTCTCTTTTCTCTCTAATTCCAACGAATCGAACCGCAACAAAACAAACAGTGTACCGCCTAATTCGACAACCATACTCTTGGTCTCTCTTCTCCATCTCCAACTCCTCTGGCTCCGACTCACCGTCACCGTCACTGTCTAATTTGAAACCCAGTCATTCTTTGCTAAGCGACGTCGAGAAGTCCTATGTTGTCTTCTTCTTCGGCGAAAGGCATTATCTCGACCAGTCGACCTGCCGCTGTGCTTGCTTCCTTACCTCCACCGAATTCTACAACTGTTGGTTCTTTCAGTTGCTTTTCTATTTTCCTATCTGTTTTGATTTTTGTGAGGTATGTGACCATTTTTTCATATTACATTTCACAATTTCAAGGTATTTTAGATCTTTGTTTGATTCGATGTTGATTCATGGATGTAGAATTGCAGTTGTTGTTGATGATAATGTTGCAAAACAATTGAGTTATCTTAATTTTGGGTAGTCTTTTGTGTGCAATGTTTGGTTCTGTGAAGTAAATCGGGAAACTTGTTGATTAGATTTAGTTAGTCATTTTAGGTTGTTGTTTGCCTTTGCATACTTAAGTTTTGGATGGGTGACGATTTGTCACTTCTATTGTTAAAGCATATTCCAGTTATATTGACTGAGATTTTCATGGTAACCAAAGGTTTCTTATATATTTGCTTATATGGATTAATCAAATTTCATCTTTCTGTTTGACTTAGAATCTTTAATTTTAAGGAAATTTTGGGTACGCAAATACGCGATAATTCGGGTGTTGATACCCGATTGCACATACGGGTCGGTTTCGGGTGGGCATTTTACTGTAATTTTAGGTGTAGGTACCTGAAATTTCGGGTCATGTCCCCGCGGATACCCGATTTGACAACCCTATCAAAGTGAGAAATTGTTAGGGTAGATACTGAAAAGTACGCTTTAAGCTACTTGTATGTAAACTTATTTCCCGATTAATGAGAAAAAACTTTTCCGTTGTATTAGTTAGTCTTTTATATTGTGTTGATTTTGTTCAAGTACTTATAAATGCATAAACAAATCCAAGTTTTTTGCATTGTAGAGTGAATGGCGGCCGCGTCATTAGTAAATGTTCTCTCACTCGGTGCCTTGTAGGAATAAATAAGAATTTCTAAACTTAGATACGAAATAAACTATACATCATCTACGGTTGCAGTGTCAGACCTCAAGTCTCATAACCTTGGGATGACGAATGACATTGATGTATTATAGCAGTGAAAGGATCGCAGTGAGATAAGTCTTTCTTACTAAGTACTAAAGGAAGAGATCTTGGAAATTATTATTTCTTAATCTTTGCATATAATATTGAAGCATACGACATTGATTATTCATTGGTTTGACTTGCCAGTAGGTGAATTTTTCTTAACCCAAAAAAATCATGACATCTGGGCAATTGTAATTAATGTCTAGCGGTGCTAGGATTGTTATTGTATTGAATTGTGCTCTGGCTGATCCCAAGTTAATAATATTCTCAAAAGTTGTTTGAGATAAATGTTTTGTTGTACTATTAAATTGGCCAGTTGGAATTTAATTCCAATACAATAAATATTGATCTTGACCTAGACAACTCTTGGTAAAAGATATTAATTAATTGAAACCAACAACATATTTTAATTAATTAATGGATATTATAAATCTTAAACATGGGGAAGTAAATTATTTAAAATTGAGCCCGAATTATTTATAATTTGGTTTTGTGCTGGGAGTTCAATGTTAATTTTTGCAGTGGTCCAAATCAGTTTTTAGTTTATATTTACTGATTTTTGAGATTTATGTGAGAGCAGAAACACATTATCTCCCACTCTCCCTAAATCAGTGATAAACGCCATTTTCACTTCTTCTCTACTTTCTTCTTCTTTCTTCTCTCTTCTCTAGTTTCAAAAACTTTAAGAGATTGTTATTCACCCAAAGCTCAAGGTTAGAATCCGGGAAAAATTTAGACGATTGAAGGTTGAATAGCAGGGAGCAAGGAATTCGTCTCATGGAGAAGGAGCGAGTCATCTCAATCTTTGGACATCGTTTAAAGAGGTAAACTTCAATCTCTGCATCGTCCTCTCGTAGGTTGGTATATTTAGGATTTAATCTCCATATAGCATGCATTTATATGCATTCTAGAATCGTAGGATTTAATTGAATGTATGTTATCCTGAAATCCTACGTCATCCTAGGATTCTCAGGGTTAAGGGGATTTCTTCATTTATTTCCTCATCAATACAGTCATGCAAGAATAGGAAACCAATGTATGGTATCTTTAATTAGCAACAAGATTCAAAAATTATTTATTAAAGGCACATTTTTTCCTTTTCACCTATGGCCCTGAAATGTTTGGGGCAGCTCTGGTGACATGTAGGTTGTAGAGCCACCCATCTTTCCTCATGCACATTGTCGTCCTTGAGATACCTTAGCATCAATCTGTTTCATCTCACCATAATCTCTCCCAATAGTTGACCATCACAAACTAACAAGGTACAAGAGGCTCACTTTGTCTCACCCTTCTTCATGGCGTTGCAAAGCCCATTAGTTGTCATATGGTTAAAATGTCAAATTTCATGGACAAGTGTCATGCTGTTGTATAGGCTTTGTCCGTTCGATTCCTAACTTGTAATAAGTAATGAAACGATTTAAAATAAGTAAGGACATCTACAACACAGCCCCAAAAATTGAGCCACAACTCCATCTTTCAACTGTCACGTCAGCACTTCAAATTTAAGCCACAACTCTACTTTTTTCCAATTGATCATTTTTTATCATTCTCCAATTTTATATGTTTATTTAAATTGTGATATTATAAAATAAAAAATAAATAATTAAAAGTTAAAAAGTTACTTAATTAAAATATCAAAAATTACATAATTTAAATACTAAAATTACATAATTTAAAATTCTACAATCCTAGTTTGTGTTCAAGTTGTTGGAATAGGGCCCCATCTTGTTGCATTCTAGCCTCAGTTGTTGTCGACGTGTCTTTATCAAGCAAATTTTGTATATTGCTTGATTAACAATGTGTCACTGATCTTGTCTATTCTTTGGGAGTAGTTTCCGACCTAAGGGTCTTCCGTGGGTGCACTGCTTGACATCGTCGGAGCGTTCCCATTCACCTTCCTCTTTCCCGCTTTGTGACCCACAGGACAACTCTCCAGCAGCGGCTCAAAATACAGACTCTCTTCCATCCCGGCTAGAAATGTCAATCGACCCCGCCAATCGAGTTTAGGGTTAGCTAATCGGACTAAAAGTTGATGGTGAAAATTAACCTGTGTTTTTTATGCATAAAGATTCTATGTTTATAATATATAAACATATATAAAAATCAATGAATCATATGACAAGTTAAAATTTAAAGTTTAAAATATTCCAAAAACAAGTCCAAAATTATATAACATAAAATTAATGATAATTGTTCAACAATAATTTGGCTTCATAGAGCCAAACTGTATCAGAATTGAATCTAAAATCTAAATAATTGAATAACATTCTTATTCTACATCGATAATCTTTGTATCTTCAAATTGATCATTCACTTCGAGCATATAGTCTTTAGACTCTTCATTAGCTATTAAAAACCTATAGTATAAAAATATAATATAGTTTGATAATTTAGAATTTTATAATAAAAATGAAATTTTACCATCATAATATCCATGCAATCAATTGCGTGAGCAAATAAGAGCTTGCACTTTTTTCATAAATGAGTCTATTTCTTCATTTGATCAAACGTATGCTCAAATACTAAAGGATGATTCTGATGCTACTGTTGTTATAGGAATACTAAGCACATCACACCCCATCTTAGCAAGTTTTCCAAAGTATGATGCATGATCTCTGTAATGCTTAGTGAGAAAAATTACTCATATTTATATAATGTTTAATATTTAATTGGGGAAGTTTTAGAATATATACTTACATTCAAACACGATTAACTACGACTAATAAAAAAAATTAAAATTTGACATCGAATAAGAATGATGTTTAATAAATTTTTAATAGTTGAATGATATAACATATAAGAATGTGTTATGATAGATCTTGACATGTTAAAAAACATAATTTAAGATTCGTAAAATTAAATGTTATATGAACACATTTCCATAAAATTTTAAAGCATGTTTTAGAATTTAGAATATTTCTTTTAGTAAACTTGAATTTTCCAATTTATCAATTATTATATTCTATTAGTAAAAATCTAATGCATATACACATTAGATATAAATTGGATGGTTAGTTTTATTTTGTTTTTGTATAGTTATTTAATTTATCAAAATTATCATTAAAGTGTCAACCAGTTGCCAAACAAGCTAGAAGAATAGGCAATAGTTGCACCTAGGGCCTATCCATTGGATCAGCCCATTGGGTTTTGGGTTAACCCTACTCGGATTGCGGGCTAATCAGGCTGGAATTTTATTGGTATATGAATTTTCAACCCTAATCATCTAAATTTAGCGGGCTATTCAAGTCAGCCCACAGGTTTAAGGCTGAACTGACATCTCTAATCGCAGCATTCAAATAGATGACATCAGTGTCTCCGTTGGTTGAGTACTGTCGGGAAGCGAAGAGCTTCGTTCTTTTCAGGCTAGTTGATGGCTCAGAAACGCCAGAAAACTTCTGACCATTTGCTAATTGCCGATGAGCGGGTCTTCGGAGACGTCGACGATGATGCGCGCCACTACCTTCAACTCCTCCAACGAGTACTTCTTGCCGCATTCAGTCACAGTGGAAGAACTCCTTTTCTCTTTCCCTTTCGCCGAATGAGATTGTTGCACTGGATGGGATGGTTGTAGCGGAGGGAATGGTTCCATATCGTCAACTTCATAGTATTGACGTGGATCCCCAAGAAATTGAGGGGACTTTCTTTGTCCCAACTCTTTTGTTAACAAACTTGTATGGAACTGTATTGCATATGATAGAAAATATTATTGAAATGCGGAAAATAAAAATAAAGATCGAAAAGATTTAAGGACTACATTGTATTAGACTTAGATGTTTCTACTCTATAACATTCAACTCTTTATATAGAGTTGTATTCCATGTTTAAAAATAAAATAAATAAATTATTTTTGTCTTTAGTCTAGATTGATTATAGATTGATTTCTTTATTTCTGCCTTCAGTCACAGTGGAAGAACTCTTCTTCCCTTTCCCTTTCGTCTAAGGGCATAGTTGCACTGGATGGGATGGTTGCAACAGATGGGATGTTTCCATATCGTCAACTTCGTAGTCATCGACGTGGATCCCCAGAAAATTGAAGGGACTTTCATTTGACCCTGTAACCGAAAAAGATTGTCAATTATCCGGTGTCATGTCCCAAGTCTGCATATTGTTTGGATCTCTACCCTTTTGCTAACAAAATCATATGGAACTGTATTGCATATGATAGAAAATAGAATTGAAATGCGGAGAATAAAAATAAACATCGAAATGATTTAAGGACTACATTATACTAGACTTGGATGCTTCTACTCTATACATTCAACTCTTTATATAGAATTTTATTATATTTTTATAAGGAAAGTAAATAACTTATTTTTGTCTCTAATCTGGATTGATTCTAGATTGATTTCTTCCTTTCTTGAATAGGCTCATAGTTTTGATTATTTCCTTCAATGTACTAATCTTCGCTTCATTCCAATACTCCCCCTTAAGTTGAGTATCGGAATTTCCGATACTTAACTTGAAAACGATCTTCAATTTGAATTTGTTTGTTAAATAATTTATACTCGTATTCGGGAGTTCTTCAATGTGATAAATAGTTTAAGCTCTTATTCAGGAGGAGCTCTTCAATTTTTTAAAGTTAAAACTCATATTACTAAGTTGCTTCAATTCATCATTGATAGTTTAAGCTCATATCAAGGAGCTATTTCATCTTCTATTTAAAGTTTAAGCTCATATCAAGTAGATGCTTAATTTTCTTCATTGATAGTTTTGACTCGTATAAATGAACAAATCTAGACAATTTTGCTCATGTTTAGGAGCTAATCTAGGCAGCTTTGCTCGTATTCAAGAGCTAATATAGACAGTTTTGCTTATGTCAAAGAGCCAATCTAGATAGTTTTGCTTGTGTCCATGAGCTTTTATTTCAATTGGATTTTCCATCGAATTTTGCAAAAGACATTGGGTCTTGTTGCACTTCTTCAAAAGCTGGAGGCTATTTTGATTTCAAAACTGAGAAATTGATTCACAATTTCTAAACAAAAAAAGGCACTTGTTTAAAATAAATTAAAAGTGGGACAGTCTTGTTTAAAAACTCTTATCTCTTTTTTTTTCCACAAACAACTCACCATCTCTTTCTTTATCTCCTTTCGCTTGCGTTTACGTCCTTTTATTCTCTTTCAGACGAACCACCGCTGTCCACCATTTTCTCGCCCTCCGATGGCGAGACTTAACCACCACATCGGTGGTCCATCGGTGGTGGCGGGCTGAACCATTTTTCCTATAGCTTTCTCACCCCTTTTCCCGACGAAACCTTTCGTTGACGACGACCGCATACTTCTCTTTCACTAAGCCGCTGTTTTTCCTCTCTACTTCTTCTACAACTGACGAGCTCTAGCCGTCAATTGGGCCGTGAGATTGGTGGCATTCTGTGC
This sequence comes from Monilaria moniliformis, assembly GCA_034509125.1. Lineage (NCBI taxonomy): Eukaryota > Viridiplantae > Streptophyta > Magnoliopsida > Caryophyllales > Aizoaceae > Monilaria > Monilaria moniliformis. Next base: position 35,877 of record JAYDZE010548554.1, on the reverse strand, counting down.
CATCAAATTGGCTGCCAGTGCACTTCCAACATTGGTTCTAACATCGACTCATTTTCTTATGATCGTAGTATTGCCTTTACTCTCGCTTTCTCTGGCATTAACTATGTGACACCACTCTCTCTCCCCCTTGTCATGCAGACGTCGGCGCTCTGCGTTGCCTTTCCCTTCGGTTAGCTGCTCTATTAATCTTTTTTCGTTTTTATACGAATGGCTACGTATCGGTTTAGGAACAACTAATGATTAATTTTGGTCGTTAGTTGTTCTGGTACCATAATAGAAAATAGAATTCAAATGTGGAAAATAAAAATAAACATCGAAATGATTTAAGGACTACATTGTATTAGACTTGGATGTTTCTACTCTATTACATTCAATTTTTTATATAGAGTTTTATTCTATATTTACAAGGAAAGTAAATAACTTATTCATGTCTCTAATCTAGATTGATTTATTTCTTTCTTGAATACACTCTAATTATAGTTTTGATTATTTTCTTCAATGTACTAATCTTCTCTTCATTCCAACAGCATATTTGAGTTGAGATTGAAATTAGAAGAGTTGAGATTGTTTGAATCCATTGGAACAATAGAAATTGGAAGAGTTTGGATTGAGAATGAATTGAAATAAGATTTGAGATGTGGGATGAGAATGAATGATAAATAAATGTGGGTATTCAAAGATCTAAAAAAAAAAAGTGATTTTTCTAAAAAAAATAATCAATCTAGTTGTCCCATCCCCACTTAAATGCTCAAACTGTCCGGTCAAAGAAAGAAAAAAAAAATATTATATTTTAATTCTTTTTAAATATTCGCGATAGCCGCACCATGCCCATGATGCGGATTCTCCCTATTCTCGACCGATTCCACGGTCGCCGCACCCCTCCGTCATCCCTGCGTATGGCCGTATTCCCTTCTATTTATTATAATACTTTTCTTTCAAGACTAACCTAAGCTAATGGTAATTTATGCTTATTGAAACCATAATTATTTGGTGAAAAAAAAAAGATATAAATAAGGAGAGTTAATGAAGATATTAAATTATAAAACGCCATTTAGTATATAAATAGCTAAAAGTCATAAAAATACTTGCACTATAAATTTTTTGAATGTATATATGTGCTTAGTGATGTTAATTTTGCTCGAAATTCATTGATTGACTCGATTAACCTGACAATTCGACATAGTTAGGACTGAAAATTATAATGTGAAAATAATCTCAATCCGAATGATCCTAAATCGAATAGCCTGGAATCAGATATGGTTGGCTCGAAGATAGTCCGAACCCCATAGGGTCAACCCGCAAATTAGCGAGTTCTCATTATTTAGTTTTCAAATTTTATTACTTTAATTTTTTCAAACTTTTGAAAGTTAATATAATAATAGTTTTTTTTTCAAAAGCATTTTTATTCAATATTCGAATGTTATATTCATTATTTCACTTTTTTACATTTTACTATAACACTTAGTATAAAATGTTTAGATTCAAAATTTAAAAAACGATAATCATTTATGAAAAATGTATGTTCTTATTTTTCTAAGAGTTATATATTAGTTCTTGGTTAAAACGACATTCATTTATGGATGTATTTCTTTGTTAGAAATATATAATTATCAATATTAATATATTAATTAAAAAATTAATAAATTTTTCTTGAGTCTGATTAGTCCGATATATTAGGGCGAAACCCAATAATTTAGGGTTAGAGTTGATAATTCTTATCTCGAAACAATCACAATCCGAGAGTAAGTGAATAATCCAACAATGTGATAGGATTAATCCAATAAGATTGGCTCGAATCCAAGCGAATTGGCACCATTTATGCGCTACACGTGAATCGACGCAACTATAATTGAACTAACAGGTTTTATTTTTATTTTTTTTCATAGCACAAAAAAAGAGAACAGTGGAACTTGGACGACTCAAATGAAAATATATGTCCAATTATACACTAGGGATTGCGCTCCACTACAAAAACCGGCCGCAGCTGATCGAATCGCGCCACCGCTACTTTCCCCGTTTGCTGGCGGAAGGAATCCTCTCATCGAACAACCGCCGCCATGGGTCGTATGCACAGCCGAAGGTCAGCATTTCCCTACCCCTCTCTATTTTTCTCTGATATCGCACAATTTTCGATTCTCCGTTTCTGAAATTCGGCATATCTTATTTTTTGAGTAATGCAGAAAGGGTATTTCAGCATCAGCACTTCCGTACAAGAGGACTCCACCGAGCTGGCTTAAGATCGCTTCTCAGGATGTAAGTGCTTGCAGTTTTTTTTCTTCTTTTTTCATATGTTGATTTGTTGGATGAATGAAAAATGTTTGTCGTCGGTATTTGTTAATGGAGAGATATGTGCAATTAATTAAAATGTCCATAAATGGTTAATGGATTACGGTAATGTGGTTTGATGCCATTGTTATTGCTTAATCCTGCATTAAGTGTTGCCAGTAGAGTTATTTGCTTAGTCAATGCTAAATTTGTATTTCATCTAGTTAGTAGCCTGAGTTTTGTATTTATCCCAAAATTGCGATTGAAATCTGTCGTGCATTGGTTAATCAAGCATTGCTTTTTTTATTTATAAATTTATCGTAAGTGGTATATGTTTGTGTTATCCAGATTTAAGATATGTTTTTAGTCTATCTGAGTTTTTGTGATGGGTAATATAGCGCCAAAGATGAATCAAATGTATAGTTGGAAAATACAAACCCTGCAAATGCTCACGTGTTTTTATTACTCAAAGAATAGGAACCGTGACTTTGCATCTCATTTTTTCTGACGTTAATTGGATTGTTATTGTTTATTTGCAAGATGTGAATTACAACAAATTCTCTTAGTTATATGATAGCTCTTTTCTAAAATTTTCTCCATATTTCAGGTTGAGGAAAACATCTGCAAGTTTGTAAAAAAGGGCTTGACACCTTCTCAAATAGGTGTTATTCTTCGTGATTCTCATGGAATTGCCCAAGTGAAGAGTGTCACTGGAAGCAAAATTTTGAGGATACTCAAAGCACATGGTATATCATTTGTGGTTGTGAATGTTAAAAAAATTTGTGCTTTACTGGTTGCAGCAGCTACCTCTTACTAAATTAAGTTTGTTTATGGGTATGATTCTGTACCTGTGCAGCACTTGCTCCTGAGATACCTGAGGACCTTTACCACCTCATCAAGAAAGCTGTTGCAATCCGAAAGCATCTGGAGAGGAACAGAAAAGACAAAGACTCCAAGTTTAGGTTAATTCTTGTTGAGAGCAGAATCCACAGACTAGCTCGTTATTACAAGAAGACTAAGAAGCTTCCACCAGTCTGGAAATAGTAAGTTCCTTCATTTTTTTGCCCCAGGATGAAATTTTGGTTATCTAAAATGTGCTACTTTAGAAGAAATTTTCTAGATAGATTTTATGGAATCAGTACAGAAACATTTGCCTGAATGAATTACTTTTATATGGTTTATTTTCGCATCAATCTTACTTTTGTATCTGAAATTCCATGGTGAACTTCATCCATTTCTTTAGCCTTTTAGTTTTTGGATTTTGTAAAACCCTTCATATTCTGCTTCTCCTTTGGTAGGTTACTTTTGTAGTTTCTGTTACCAATGATACGAAGCTTTTGCTACAATTTCCTCTAACATCCAAGCCAATTTTTGTCCGTGTTAACCTTTACATCTCCTTTGCAGTGAATCCACCACCGCCAGCACTCTTGTGGCTTAGAGAATACGCACTTTGTAATATACAACGAAGAGAGATGTACAATATTGGAGTACTTTTGAGCAAGATTTTTGTTTATCATAGGCTTAATCGATGTTCTTACATGGGAGAAGTTGAAAGTTAAATACATTTCTCCATATATGCCGTTTGCTTAGCAGAGTTGAGGGCATTAAAGCTCTAGTAACTTTTATGGCATTCTATACTTGTTTCTTCAGTCTACTCCATCCGAACAATCAAATTGTTCACTGCATTGTTTGAATGCTTGATTCTGGCAGAAGCAAATTCTTGGAGCTTTGTTTCATTATGGGAACGTTCACATATATATTAAATTGCGTATTTGAAAGATTACATGATCAAATAACTTCAAAATTCTTAAGTTCATCCAACTTTGTGGTTGATTTATATATAGTATTATTTTGTCTACTTAGGCTAGGACTCAAAAGTAAACATCCTTCCTACAGATGCATATGGCCATATGGGTACATGTCATTTGCGTGATTAGAGATGCATATGGGTGTGTGTGATTTGGGTGATTAGAGTGGTTAGAATGTATAATATATCTATACCATCTTAATATCTTGTTTGTAGCAATTCAAAAAAATCTTATTTGGTGCACAAACACACGGCTCTTCACCGTTCACCAGTCGTGTTTCATAGTATTAGGTATAAACGAGTCTTAGGTGTAGTTTACTAGATGACTTTATATAACTCATATACACTCGTCGTTAATGTGAATGAAAATCTTGTTTCATGATTTCATGTAGCCGTTTCATATTTGTTTGGTATTGTTTATAGGCTACATTCTAAACAAAAATATGATGATAAACCCATTCCAATCCTGATCTGTAAACAAAAATTATTTTATTTTACCAAGTGCGAGCTGCACTGTAGAAAATAAATAATGTGTGAATTACAAGGGTAAATTTAGTACAATACAAAACAAAAACAAAAAAAGTTGAGATTTCACGAGTTTTTAAGCAACAAAATGGGTACTGTCGAATGATTTAGAGTTTCTTGATAAATTTACAGCCATCCATAGTAGTACAGCTACAGACCCCAGCTCAGCTCCCGTCTTCTATACAAACCAAATTTTACTCAACTTGGATAAGCCTCCAATCCATGTAATTTGGTAGTCTACCACTAATATTTTTATTTAGAGCTCGACTCCAAAGTAGAAATCAGTCTGATTTTATTGTATGTATCAAACAAATTTTTTTAGCAAGTATGATTTTGTTATTAAACTTAAAAGGTGGGAATAGGGTTAAAAGGATTGATTCCAGTACTAATAATTATCGACAAAGGACTGTGGGTCTTGTGATTCCTTCAATGATTGGAGGGGCCATAATTTGAAGGACTCTGGTTTTTTATCCAAGCATTCAAGTTTTAGGGAGAATTATATATCTAGCCGTTTTCCATACTGCCGTGAGTTTTATAGCCACCGATATAAGAATACTGAGTTTGATAAGGGTAAATATTCGATTTTCTCCTATCGTTTTAGTATTTTAATGATAATATCTGAGGATAATTGTAAAAGAGTGTCCAACGTTTTAATTTTAGATTAAAAATAACCTGCAAAAGAATTTTCGGATGAAATTTCTATTGGAGTATTTCAACGTCTCAGACTCTCCGGCGAAATTCTAGCGCATTTCGCTGCCGTTGAAAAGTCTTTGCCCTATTTTGTCATCCACAACAACCATACCTAACTCCTCGGTGTTTGAATCCCCGCCGATGATTGCTGCAATTTCGAAAACCACGTCTCTAGCCCTGCCACCGCTGCCGCCAACAGTCCACAATGTCAACTAGCAACGCCGTTGCCGACCGCCACCACGTCGCCAACGGAGAGTTTTTTCCGGTAGGAAATGATGCATAACAGCAATAGCTTTGCGAGGGAAGGCCATCCACGTAATAGCAAATTCGCAAGGAGAGTCTGCGTCGCGCAGCGCCGACAGCCGAGCCTCGCGCCCCTTCACACCAAGTTGGTCCATCCGCACTGGAGGTTGTGCTCGTGCAGCAGTAACCTAGCGATAATGGTTAGTCCTTAGTGGGTTCGAGCTCCGGGGACGACATTGCTAGATGACATTTTGGACTTGAGGTTGGAGGTGATGGTTTTCGAAATTGCGGTGATCGCTAGTGGGGATTCAGGCACCGATGAGTTAGGTATGGATGATGCGGAACGCAGAATTGGGCAGAGATTTTTCAATGATGGCGAACTACGCCGTAATTTCGCTAGAGAGTCTGTTAAAGGAGACGTTGAAATACTCCGAGAGCAATTTCGTCCGAAAAGTTTTTGCCCGAAATTGAAACAATTGGATACTTTTTTACAATTACTCTTAAAGTAAGACATTTTCATTAAAATGCTAAAATGATAGGACAAAATTGAATATTTACACATTTTATAATTATCCATATAAAAAGGAAATGTGACGGTTGTTGACTCCGTATAAATAGGTTCAACCAGAAAGTAACACCTATTTACTAAATCATCTACTTTAATTATGTTTGCTTTATCAGTACTAATAATTATAATATATAGATTTAGATGTACTTATCATCTTATATGCATTTAATTGCTAAGGTTTTATCAAAAAAATATTGTGTTTTGTGGATATTTAAGCCAATAATAACAATTTAGTCTTCACATATGGACAGATAGAACTTTTTCCTTTTTCTTTGGTCTAACGCATTTAATTTTGATTGGAATTTATCCCTTGCATATTTTTTTTGGGAAAAAATATATTATTAACTAAACTGTATTTCATCATGTTATCTTCATTTATTTTCAGAATAATTATATGATCCTAGTCAAGAAAGACGGCGTTGGAAAGTATTTATAAGATACTTCCCTCCGCCTTATTGAATTTTTAAATTCTAATTATTTGAAACATCCTAATTAATTGCTCACCTTCCACTCTCTCTTCCAAAAAACAAAAAAAGCATTCCAAAAGAAAAGTAGTCAAAGCAAGTGCTAAGTGGAGAAGAAAATGAAGAGTTACTATGTTCGAATTTGGCACCAAATATGCACACATGCCTCGTAATTGTGTTTGCCAACTTTTAAATTCCAGTATCAAGACAGGGCATAATTATAAATTTAGCATAATTTTACTCTAAAATTTAGCAATATAAACGAAGGGAGTAAGACATATCGTTTTTGGCAAGAGAGTTGTTTTTTACATTAGATAGCAAAAATGACTCAAAAAGCATCACTTTCATCGAAGTGGCTAAATATACTTTTCTTTATCCAACGTGACTATTTGTCATATGATATTCTTTTGTATAAGAATATCATTCAGTGTATATATATATATATATATGTATATTTTTGCAATTTATGAATTAATATTTTAGTAGTACATTTCTAATATATGACAACAAATAGCAGCTTAGTTACTAAGATGATTTCACTCCAATCTGTTCGAAACATTTCGAATGCGTGTGTGAGTGTAATTCAAAAAACTTATTTAAAAATAAAATAGGTTTCTAATATATTTGAGACTATTTACCCATCCCCAATTTACAAATATATTGCTACATCTTTTTATCTTATATTATTTATAATAATATCACCACTTATTCTATTTTCTAAATTATCCTGTTTAATGATTGAGATTGACTCTTAGTTCTTGCCAAAAAAAGTCCATTATAAATATATAGATATATGATATTTTTTGGAATGGTCATGATTTTGAGACATAATGTCTCTAACATAATAGAGTTTAATTAATAATTTTATATTATTTTAAATTTATGGTATTTTGTGTGTAGACCTTCTTACTCTTTAATTATTTTAAATTAAAGATTACAATAAGATTTGATTTTTGAATTTGAAAAAATAAATCTAATCTATTCTGGTTGATTATATATGATTTTTTTGAAAAATTAGGATTCACAAAATAGCATTTCGAATAAAAAAATTTGGGCGGTAATATATCTATAACCTTAGATGTCTAATGTGCTATAACCTTTGGGAATACTTTTCAAAGAGAAACTAATCATGTTTTAATTTTATAGAATAAAGCATATTAAGTTTTAACATAACTCTCCATTAGTTATATGAAGAAAATGACAATTTTTCGGAATGTTTGTTCCAAAAAACAAATATACGTGAGCATATATTTTTTATATAAATATATATTAGTCAAAATGTAAAATATAATTATAAAAAAATATAGATATTCTGGTATAAAAATATTATGTCGAAAAATTATTTCTGTTTCTGGAAATGTTTATGAATAGGAGAATAATACGAATAAAGGTAATACCATTTAAGGTTAGTTGATGATGAAAGAGGAACTGTATACCAGAATTTTGAATGGACAATTATTAACCTTCTTGAATAGCTACAAGATTCAAAATAATACGAAAGATATCCGAAATAAATTAGCAGAATCTTGTTGCGGGTTTCCGCTACAAGTTTGTCCCCTACTTCGAACAACATTTTAAACTAATTTTGGGTCAAAATCCAATTTCAAATTCAAAACATTTATTCTATTTCAAACGCCCAAACTGTGACATGGTATTAAAACCAAATTGGATTGGACATTGGAATTCCATCGTAGATGTCAGACAAATCCATATATGTAATCATTTTTTTATTAAATTTTGCATTCAAAAAATTTCAAACTCAATGTAAATATTATTTTATGAATGTCTAATAAAAAATAGATATAAAACTAAAAAAATATATTTCAAAGGAATAGGAAATAACTAAGAACTAAATCACAATCTTTCAACATTATTTCACATTCGATCCAAATTTTGAACCATTTCAACTAAGATTCAACCTTACATTTTATAGCACTAATTTTTTGTACGAATTAGGCCATCCTTGACCCAGCCACAAAAAATCCAGCCACAATTCAATTTTCAGCCGCCACGTCAGCTTTTTACTTTACGCGGCCGCCGCCCTTTTCTCCTCTTTTGCGGCCGCGTTAACGATGGCCTTAGAAGCTGGATTTAGATATCACTGGATATTGACGCTCAAAATTGATTGAGAATTTTTTAAGTCAATCGTTTAAGTTTTCCTCTTATGTTATCAATGTTATTATTGCACATTTTTGTTAGGGTTGTATATTGAAAAATATATTTTGAGCTACTTTGAATTGTAAAAACCTTATTTTATAATTTATGAGAAAAAAATAATTTGTCACATGGTTTGTCTTTATTTTCTATCGATCATTATAATTGAACAAACAAGTCCAACAATCTACATTGTACATCTTTTGTGGATCAATGACCACAGAAGATCATGTAGTCAGTTTCTTGTAGAATAAGAAATTCACAGCCTAGATAAATTTGGATAATCTATCATGAAATACTGTAGTATCAATCTAAAGTTACGCTTATCTCAGCTAACTAATGATATTGGTGTAGTATAGCACTAAAATGAAATTCATAGTAAGATAAATTCTTCCTTGCTGATTATGGAAGTACGAGATCTCGACGATTGTTATTTCTTAATCCATGTAAATAACATTGAGTATACGTAGCTAATTATGCACTACTTGATGTATTAGAAAGTGCAAATTTTTCGTAACACCATACTTTGGTTTGGATAGTGGTGATTGGTTTTCGAGAAGTACTAGTATTGTTATTGCATAAAATCTTATTTTGGGAGGAGCCAAGTTGATGATATCCCATTGAGCAGCTAAAAAAGATTTATCATACAAAACTAGCTAGTTGGATTAATATTCAGTATAATAATAAAGTTTGAGATGTTATATTCTTAGAAAATATATTACTTAATTAAAGCTAGCCGCAAGCTTAAATTAGTTAATGGATATTTGATATCTTAACACAAAAAATAATTAATTAAAAAGTAGTCATATTTGTAATATGGATCAGACTGAGTAGTTCAATATAATTCTATAGTAGAGTCAATTAATATTAATGAACTTAATGTAAGTTGAGTTCAATTAAGCCGATTAGGACGCTCAATCATAATCCTTATTAAAATATATGACCTAGCCCACCATCCCTACATAAGGGGTGAATGATGAAAATCATAAGCATTCCAGCTCACAAAAATCGTCCCCCTATGCAGTGAGTGCTTAAGTGATTTTTGTTCTCTACCCCAACTATTAGGCTTGATAGAATATTGCACACCTGATATTCAAGCTATAGAAGAGAATGAACCACAAAATTTAAAGATTGAATAGATTGGTGGAGTGACGGGAGTTGCATGCTATCTATATCACAAATGACAAGAAGATTTTGCAAAATAAGGTGAATATTCGAACTTTAAGATCATATTTAGGGCTCGTTTATTTCCTTCCTACTGCTGTGCAATTTGCATTCTATGGTAGATTAGTAATAGAATTTCATGTGCTAAATTTAAATATTTATCCTCTGAGATCCTGGCAGTGGAATCCATCACCAAATCCCAGCAATTCTGAATTGTAGTTCAAACCATCGAAAAATCTAACTCCATCACATCAACTCCTAACACAATATGTATTAACATATAAACTTATCTCGAATCCTAGCATAATATATATTATTCCTTCCATCCTGATATGGCTCAAAATGTTTTGGTACAGATATTTAGAAAAGTTAAAAAATGATGTAAAGTGATGTGAGTAATATATATTTAAAGTTGTGTAAGTAATAAATGTGTTTTAAAATAAATTGTGTCATATTACATGAAGTGGCAAAAAAAACTATAAATAATGAGACATATGGAGCATTGTATAAACTTATCCCTTAGGGCATCCACAACGTTGAGCACTAAGTCCTTGTTCACTTACATTATTCACGTGCTTTTAAGCATTACCCACAAACTTTGGGCACTTGAGCACTTACACTATTGATGAGCCCACCTAAATTTCTAATTTTTTAAATTTTTTTCTTGATTATATACTCATATTAAATTAATTACGAATAAATGAAAATTACTAATTTCATTAAAACAACTTCAAATTATATAATTGAAATAAAAAAAATTACATAATTGAATAAAACGAAAAATTACATAATTGAAATAAAATAAACTACTTAACTGAAATAAAAAAATTACAATTAAGAGAGACCCAATTTCGCCTCGAGCATTGCCAAAAACCGGTGGTGCTTCGTCTTTCTTTCCTAAGTCTTTGGATAAGGCGTTGCAGTACATTGCCATCAACCTATTATCATTGGTTCTTCGCATTTGCTCCGCCAATAGTCTCATCTCCTCCATCTCCGCACAAGAAGATGTGGTTGTCGCATTCCCATTTCCCTTGTGCTTGGCCGCATTTCGGCCCATTGGACCTACTTGACGCCATACTTGCACTCGCGTTCTCAGTCAGCTCGCCCTATCAAATGCGCATGTTGTGTATTGTCCGTCTGAGACTCTCTTCAATCTATTCGATCCGCCGTAGCCCGATCCTCCGGTGCTCGATCACTTCTCGTAGTAGCGCACCTTCTCCTAAGTCTTGATTTACTTGAACGCCCGCCCATTTTCGTCTTGATACATATTCTTCGTCTCCTTGATAAAATCTGTCTCACTTCGGCCATTATTCTATTGCGACTCCACGTGGTTGTAGAGTGCGCATAATTTCTTGATTTCTGGATTCACCCTCTCGAAGTTGGCTCAAAGCATACGAATTATGCGCTCTATTGCGCCTTTAGAACGCACGTTGTTGTATCTATAAGCTATTTTCTGCCAAAAATTTTGAATTTTTTTGGAGTTGGCAACGACATGATCTTTGGTAATGTCAACATAGCACTCGTAGATCGTCCGAATTTCGTCAGCTGAGTATACGGTGTGTGGCGATTGAGTACGACTGAGAATCTCGGCTTCGTCAGAGAGTTGGATCGCATCGAGACCTCGGGATGACGACGAACCAAAACAAGGAGACGACAGTGTGATGATTGAGTAACAACTCCAGCTGCAACTGGATTCGTTTTAATAGTTGGAGAAATTGAAAAAAATGATGGATTTACAGGATTTATGTCGAGTTTATTTGGATCGATTTCTAGAAATCTAAGATAATTATTTAGTTGGATTTCTTAAGGATGTTTGGATCAAAATTGTAGTTGTTTGGATCCATTGTGGTGAATTTGAAAAAAAACAAGTTGAAAACTTTGTAGAGAAATTGAGAGAAAATTTGGAAGATGAAGATGCGTAAAGAATAAAATAAAAAAATGTGGAGTATGTATAGATAAAAAAAAAAGAAAAAAAAAAGAAAATGACAGTTGGATTGACTATTTTACTTTTTCTCATAGTCTGAACTTTCATTTTAAAAAAGAATAAAATAAAGAAAATGCCACGCGGCGTAACATAACAGGCCACAAGCGTGTAAACACGGTGTGGTCAATACCATGCAATATTGTGGCTCAGCTATTAAGCATGGCACCGCATGCTTTGTGCACGCAGCTGCGGGTGGCCTTATGGTAAGATGGTTTCTTCAATATGATTTGAGGAATACTACAAAAATTGAATATAGAAATTGTTATAAAACAGAAAATGACCAAAGTGGGTTGGTCAGATTCTTCTGATTGAACATACATGAGTGTCCAATATCAATTAGCTCAATTCCAAAATTCATAGAAAAAGAAATTAGATCACAGAAATGTAAAAGGCTGCAGTAAGCCATGTGACTTCTACCGGCTACCGGTCTTCCTGGTGACCGCAAATTCAAATTTATCCCAACAATTACACCGACGACAAGGATCTCTGCCTTCTCCTCGCTCTTTCTCTCACTCACTCAGAGAGAGAGAGAGAAAGCGACACACACTCACACGGTGAGACCCTTGTTGAACCCCAGGGCGAGAGAGAGAGAGAGGATTCTGCAACTCCATCTTTTAACACCAAAAAGAAGCAAACTTTTCGTACAGGTGGGCTTACCAAAATCCCCAACTGATAAAGAAGCAAACTTTGCTCACTACTTTGGTTTAGCAAAGAAGATAGAGCTTAATTAGCTTTCTTACAAACCAACTTTCCCACTACACATTTTGCTTGGAAGCCCTAAAATGGCTTTCCTCCCCCTTTTCACACTTTTCCTCACACTGCTCCTTCCATTCCACTCTCTCTCTCAACCCTCAACAACCAATCTCTCTCTGCTCATGGCCATAAAATCCTCACTAGACCCTCAAGGCCTCATTCTGTCATCATGGTCACCTAATGCTACTGACCCATGCAATGCCTCTTTTGAAGGGATTGCCTGCAATGAGCATGGCCAAGTGGTCAACATCACCTTGCAAGGAAGAGGGCTATCTGGAAAAATCCCACCTGAGATTGGCCACCTCAAGAGCTTGATTGGCTTGTACCTGCACTTCAACAAGCTTCATGGGGTTGTACCTACTGAGCTTGCTAACTTGACCAACCTCTCAGATCTGTACCTCAATGTCAATAATCTCTCTGGTGATATTCCTCCTCAGATTGGTGATATGTCTAAGCTTCAAGGTAAGTTTTCTTTCGTCCTTCACGATAATGAAACCTTAGTTCAAACTAGAAATATTATAAAGATCCATCTTTCTTGCATTTTATGACCTTTTGTTTGGTTGGATGAGGGTTTGAGCTTGGAAGAAAGATGGAATTTTTGCTCTAGAAAATAGGATGTCTCTGTTAATAACTTGTAATGGTGAGTGAAAACATGATTTGATCAGAAGTAGTTGGCCGCCATTTCTTTCTGACGCACCAAGAAAGCTAAAAGTTAGCTAAAAGTCATAACTTTTCTTGAGATTTATGTTTCAGTCATATACTTGTGTTTCAGCACATGAATGCATTGGCATTGATATTTGCTTCACTTAAGTTTTGTTGCATCTTAGCAATGGATTGGTGCTATTCTCTGGGGAAAAAACCTGAACCATTTTACAAACATCAAATAGTGAGTGAAGAATTTTGAATTTACTCATTGATGGTGGTTTCTCTACTTCTTGCAGTGTTGCAGCTCTGTTATAACAAGTTAACTGGCAATATTCCAACACGGCTTGGCTCTCTGAAGAAACTTAGTGTTCTTGCTTTACAATCCAACCAGTTAAGTGGTGCAATTCCTGCCGCTTTGGGGGATTTGATGATGTTAAATAGGTTGGACTTGAGTTTCAATCGCCTCTTTGGTTCGATCCCGGTGAAATTGGCTGTTCTACCTTTGCTCAATGTTCTTGACATCCGAAACAATACTCTCTCTGGCAATGTCCCTCTAGGTAGCCAACCATTCCTTCGTGCCTATATTCTTCTTGTTTTCGAATTCATAATGTTATCTATCTGTTTTCTTGGTGTAACGAATCTCAGCCTTGAAGAGACTGGATGAAGGTTTCCAGTATGCAAACAATGCAGAATTGTGTGGGCTCGGTTTTCCTTCTCTGGAAATCTGCGCTGCTTCTGCTCAAAATTCCAATAAGCCGGAGCCTTTTGGAGCTGCCACGAGTCATCTACCTCCAAAAGACATCCCTGAATCGGCCAATGTCCAACACAACGGAGGGCATCAGTTGAGGAAATCTCAATCTGCTGCTTTGGTTGTAGTGGTTTGTGTCATTGTTGCCATGGCTGTGGCGGGGTTGTTCTCATTTTCGTGGTATCGCAGGCAGAAGCAGAGAATCGGGAGTGCATTTGATTCTGGTGATGCTCGTTTGAGCACTGACCAGGTGAAGGAGGCTTGCCGGAGAAGTGCCTCGCCTCTCATTAGCCTGGAGTATTCAAACGGTTGGGATCCTCTGGCGAAGCATCAAGATGTGAGCAGTTTCTCGCAGGAGGTGCTCGAAAGCTATATGTTCAACCTGGACGAAGTTGAGTCTGCGATACAGTACTTCTCAGAGATGAACTTGCTGGGGAAGAGCAGCTTCTCGGCTGTCTACAAGGGTACACTGAGGGATGGATCAACAGTTGCAGTCAAGTGCATCTCGAAGATAAGCTGCAAGTCTGATGAAGCCGAGTTTCTCAAGGGACTGAAGCTGATTACCTCGTTGAAACACGAGAACCTCTTGAGGTTGAGAGGCTTCTGCTGCTCCAAGGGCAGAGGAGAGTGCTTCCTTGTGTATGACTTCGTGTCAAACGGGAGCTTGCTGCATTACCTCGATGTGAGTGCAGGGAAGGCTCTTGATTGGCCAACCAGGAAATATATAATCAAAGGAATTGCCAAAGGTCAGTCAGTTTACCTTGAACTATGCTTCGATTTAATCATCGAGTATTGTGTTGTTGAAGATGATGTTATTGATATCTGCAGGCATTGAGTACTTGCACAAGAGCCAGAATAGCAAACCTACATTGGTGCACAGCAACATATCAGCAGAGAAGGTGCTGATCGACCAACACTACAATCCGTTACTCTCAGACTCCGGCCTTCACAAGCTGTTGGCCGACGACATAGTGTTCTCAACTCTCAAGGGTAGTGCTGCAATGGGGTATCTTGCTCCGGAGTACACCACCACGGGGCGGTTCACTGAGAAGAGTGACGTATATGCCTTTGGGATGATCATATTCCAAATCCTGTCCGGAAAAAGTAGAATCACGCAGCTGAACTGCCACGGGGCAGAGATCTCAAGATTTGAAGACTTCATCGATGCAAATCTTGCAGGGAAGTTCAAAGAGTCTGAGGCCGCCAGGCTAGGGGAAGTCGCTCTTCTCTGCACTCACGAGTCTCCCAACCACAGGCCCGACATTGGAGCCGTGATGCAAGAGCTAAACGACATCCCTTCGAGTTCTTGCTGACTGTGGTAGAAATCTACTAATTTTGACTCATGGCCAAGTCTGCAACTCCCTGTGTTGCGTCTCACATGAGATGTATCTAAGCCAGTTTATTTAACTTGCATCAGTGATCTTATTGTAACTCTACTTTTATACTCATCTTACTCTTGTAAGATTAGCTAATGCAAAGTTCTTTCTGCAGTTAATTGCCTTGTAATTGTGAATCAAAAATCATTTTAAATCTAATTTTGATTTCAAGTTGCAAGAATTGAGTTATTTCAAGAAAAGAAGAGTGTGAGCCACCAAACATGGCATGATTTAGGTGGTAGGATAGGTTGCGTCTTAAACAATGGAATCCGAGGTGATCCATTATCATAGTAGTGTCTGTGCATTTTTGTCTTTTTCTTGTGAATGTTGTTTGTCCTATTGGATATTTTACTCAGCATGGCACGCTTTTTCATTGCATTTACAATAAAATAGAGGAAACACTTCATATTCTCATGAATATGGGCCAAATTCTAAATATAGGCATATATATAAAAATAATTATAAAAATGGGAAAGTTTTTTTTTTTTTTTAATTACAGAAAGTGGAAAAACGCAGTATGGAAATGCGCCTTCACTTAAGCGAAGGCGCACGCTGCTGATGCTGCTTATGCGAAACGACGTCGTCCAGGGGGACGCATGAGGCAAGTGCGACTACCCTGAAGTCGAATTCTCCTCATTCGTCTTCCACGTGAATAAAACACCACCAGCCGGCCAAAAACACACACAAACACACATTTGAAAGCGATTTTGGGCGATTGTGGGCGATTCTTGACGATTCTTGGGCGATTGTTGTTGAATGTCATCAAAAGGTATGTTATTTAACCTTAATTTTTATAATTATGGTTTAATTTGGACATTCTAAAGATTTTTTTGTATAGTTAGGGTTTATTTAATTTTAAGTGAAATGATGATATATTGAGTTAATTTAGATTGTTTACAAATAATTAGATTATTAGATATGTTGTGTGATAGAAATTTGACTATTGATATGTTAGAAATTCATGTATTGACTATTATTGTTAGAAATTAACTATTGTTATAGATAATTTGGATTGATTGTATGATATGTTTAGTTTAGAATACGTGTGCTAATTAAATGGTATATGATAGTGCATATAAGTTTACAATGTATAATTGCCAATTGTTGTTAGTAAATTATTCTTGTTGAAAAATTGTTATTGTTGTTGGAAAATTGAGTATTGTTGTTGTGAAATTGCCTATTGTTATTGTAGTTTGACTATTGCTTGAAATTTTTGACATAGTGTTTGGTAATAGTTATTAGGAATAGTATAATGGCTAGTTCTTCAGAAGGAAGTGGTCAATTGTTCTGCGGCCCAGAGGATCCATCGATATTATTTTTACAGCAAGATCACGTTTCTCGGAGGATTTGGGTAGGCCAAGATCGTAAGGCTTTGCAAGTCTGTAGATACGAGAGCAGACTTTGGGATTGTAAACCCATTCATCAGCGGGTTGTAAAGTTCATTGATGGGTTTGGATTCGACAGTCTTTTGGCTTGTGGGAAACCAAAAGACGTCGATCATCACTTGATCACAGCTTTGGTTGCGCGGCAGAGACCAGAACCCATTCATTTCATCTTCCGACTGGTAAGGGGACAGTGACCATAGAAGATGTGGAGGTACTGTGGGCCTGAGAGTTGATGGGTTTCCTGTAACTGGGATTGATTTGAATTTGAAGGCTGATGCACTGATGTAGGAGTGTCATCGATTATTGGGTTTCACCCCTCGCGAGACAGAAATGAAGAAATCTGGTCTTTCGGTAGCTGCATTAACTGCTAGGATGAGTGAACCTCTAGCAGATGACCTCGACGACGAGGTTTACCTCCAGCGGGCACGTATGTATGTGCTCATTTTTTTGGGTGGGTTGATATTCTCTGACGGCACAGGTTGCAAGATTCCATTGATTTACAAGACATTATTAGAAGATGTCGATGTAGCTTCGCATTATAGCTGGGGCAGTACGGCACTGGTCGTGCTGCATCATAATTTATGCGAAGCAGCCTGTGACAAGAGCAAGGATATTGGTGGCCCCCTAGTGCTTCTACGGCTTTGGGCCTGGGAACGAATTCCACTTGTACGACCTGAGTTCTTATATCCTCCTATCCACACAGACTATACTGTTGGTGCATCCACGTAAGTAGATTACTTATATTTTATTGTTTATGCATTCTATCTTGTAACTGTTGTAATTTATTTTTATTTGGTATTGTCAGGTGGAGTGGACCTATGCGTTTGGCACGATCTCCTTAACATTGCACCGAGCATTATCGAGAGCAATTGGCGCGGTTTGCAGCCTCAGCAGGCATATTTATGTGATTTTTTTATAATTTAGCATTATCTTAAGTTATCATTCTTTTTGATATGCAAAAAATATCCTTTTTCAGTTCATATGGCAGCCCTATAGTGGGCGGATGTTGCCGTATTTTTGCGTTGCTGGTGAGAGCTGTTGGAGGGTCACCACATTTCTGATATGCTGGCATATCATGGAGCCCTATGAGCCGCATAGAGTTATGCGGCAATATGGATTGTCGCAGCATATTCCTGAGATCGAACCAACCACATTCATGACTACTCATATGCATGTGTCTCGTCGTGGAAAAGCAGGAAATGACTGGGCTGCCGAGCATAGCAAGTTCATTGATAATTGAGATATGCAGCATCAGCTAGTGCAACCTGCAGTAGATGACCTATCTGGGCAAATGACACGGGAATGCATAAGGTGGTATATGTCTATCACTGTTACATACATCACCTAGCCCGACGTACAGTCGCACTCTGGATTGCAAGAGTCTGCCCCATCGCAGCATTATGCGGTAAGTTATAATTTTAATTTGTATGTGTCTTATCTTTTTGCTTATTTTCAATAACCTTGTTTTTTGTTAACAGTTGGAGGCACGTACTCGTATATATCACAAAACGATTCGTTCTGACCGTTCGAATCCTGACATACAGAAAATCCTACAGATGGCTGAAGATGTTCTTAGGATCTGCGGTGAGGGTGGTCGCATTGATGAACCTTCTTTTCAGCGTACGCAGGTCGACATATCAGAGCCTTTTGTTGAGACAGCCCAGCGTACTGGAAGGAAAGGTGTGCAAACAGGTGGCCACAGAATGTCACGTGACTGGCAGTCACAATAATCACATCATCAGCATCAGTTCATGCCGCCCCTGCCACAACCTAAGTTTGTGCGTCCCCGCTCACGGGATGAGAGCCTTAGCCAGTCGAGCAGACTTTTTCCCAGGGATGAGAGTCTTGGCCAGCCGAGCAGACATCTTCCTAGTGATGGGAGTCTTGGCCAGTGAAACAGACTTCTCACGAGCCGTGGACATCACACAGAGGATCAATCAATTCATATTTTCCTGGTGTACAGATGGAGGTTGGTGAAGAGGCGGATGAGGAGGATGTTGAGGATGGTGGTCTAGAAGCTATTCCAGAACCGCAACATTCACTATCTGCAGGGTCGAGCGTCGGGCGAACACTAAGGGGCCTGTTTAGACGAAGGTCGAAACGGGATAACAAAGGCAAAGTTCCAAGTGCATAATGATTGTTTATAAATAACATAATATTTTCCCTAATGTTTCACGAATATTTATTATGTTGTGTTTCATTACACTTAATTGATTAGTATTATGTTTCATTGAGTTTGAAAAGAGATGAAAAAGAACAAAGGAAAGTGCTGAATTTTGGGCAAATTTGGGGTGCAGCGATTTCCACCCGGCCGGATAAATGTGTGCACCACAGTCCACCCGGTTGGGTGGAATTGTATGAGTCCCAGGGAGTTCCACCCGGTCGGGTGAAAATGTGCATCACATTTGACCCGGTCGGGTCAACGTGTGCACCAGTGTCAACCCGGCCGGGTGGAACATGTAGGATTCCCAGAGAGTTCCACCCGGCCGGGTGTATAGTGGTCCACACTTTCACCCGGCCGGGTGGAACTCGCTGTATCCCAAATTTGCACAAAATTCAGCACTTTCATTTGTTCTTTTCCATCTCTTTTCAAACTCAATGAAACACAATACAAAGTAAACAATAATATGAACCATTCCATTACAAGCAAACAACATTAAAAAGCAAACAAGAATCAAATACAGCATTGATCAAGAACGTCCCGTGGTACAGTTTCTTCTGTCATGGCCAATTTGCCCACAATTTTTGTAGCGTCGAGAAGCTCTTGGCTGATTGGGCTCACGCACATCCATCTGATTTGGTATTCTGGCTCTTCGGTAACGACCACGGGATCGAGACAGTAGTCTCACGGGGGCACATTCTAAGGACCATTTACACTCATCCCAATAATCTGGGTGTCTAAGTGGATTGAAGAACCCAGAATATTGTTCCACCCAAACATCTTTGTGATACACACGATTAACGATATCAAATATATCAATCACCATGATCTCGCACTGCAGCTGCCACGTGTGAACAAGGTATTCTCCACATCTGCCACTTTCCACAGCTGCACTTTCCTTTCATGTACTCCACTGTATGAGTATTTCCACCTTTTCCAGCAGCTCATTGTCCAGTTCGGACATCGTAAATTCCTCGTTGTATGTCATATCGCCTAACACGATGCCGTTGTCCACTCGCGTCATTTTCATTCACTTTCTTTTGTGCCCAGGGGGTCAAGTCACCTTGCCATTGTTGTGCTTCTGTGGTTCTACTGATGAACCATTCTATTGTCCTCCACAACGTCATATCAATGCAAGCTCCGATTGGTAGTTCCATTGCTCCCTTCAACACATTGTTGTAGTACTCTACCATGTTCGTTGTCGCATCTCCCCATCTGCGACATTTGTCGTATGCCAATGACCACTTTGCTTTATCCAACTTTTGAAGGTATCTCACAGCCCCTTGGCTAATGTCTACAAGTGTGCGTCGTCGTATCGTAAACTTGTGCTTTTGTGTTGCTATGCCCATTGCCCAGACCAAATTTTTCACCTGTATACCTTTAAACATTTGCAACACGTATTTTCTTACATGCACCAAGCAATATATGTGATGTCCTTGTGGTGGTTGCTGCCATAAGTCCGAATTCATGGCATTTATGATTCCGCGGTGCCTGTCATATATTATCAACAACTGTCTATCACCAGTTGCGACATAAACTCAAATTAGGCCCATAAACCAATTCCAAGATTGATTCGTTCCTTGGTCCACAATGGCATATGCAACAGGCAAACACTTCTTATTAGCATCAAACCCTACTTCAATTAGTAGTTTGTCTTTAAGCCTTCCTCTTAAGTGGGTGCCATCAACAGTTAAAACTGGTTTGCATTACTGAAATGCAAGTAAAGCTGGCCCGAATGCCCAAAATACATACCTAAAAACCTTATTTTCCCCGAAGCTCAACCTTTCATCATGATATCACTCAATAATTGTATCAGGATTCCGTTTCTGCAGTTCACCCATGTAAATGGGCAATTCTCTGAAAGACTGTTCTCATCAACCAAATACAAGCTCAATAGCCTTTCTCCGTGCATACCATGTTTTTTTGTACCTACACTGCACGTGGTATTTGTCTTCCACATGTTGCTTGATGGCTGACAGCTTGTAATCAACATCATTTTCTATTTGATATCTAACACACAAAGCAATCATTGATGACGAAAGGTTTGCATGTCCCCTTAAGTTGCGTTGACCATGACAAGTGTGC
Organism: Monilaria moniliformis; assembly: GCA_034509125.1. NCBI lineage: Eukaryota > Viridiplantae > Streptophyta > Magnoliopsida > Caryophyllales > Aizoaceae > Monilaria > Monilaria moniliformis. The sequence continues at coordinate 14,860 of JAYDZE010548554.1, read as the reverse complement.
CCATTAACCCAAGTTCTAATTTCTCATCTTCTGTCGTGCTTTCTCGGTGTTGCTTTTATCATCCAATTACATTTCATCCATGTCTAACTAGCACGACCTTGCAACTCATATAGATATTTGCATACTGAATGCCATCTTTTACTTTTTGTTTCTTCAACCTTGTACTGTTGCATAGCTTCCAAATGCCACAAGGTAACAACAGTCGTCAAATGCAGCTTACTATCAAATTTGGTTCCTAGACCAATATGTGTTGGGTTGCTCTCATCCCAATACCATAAATTGTCTACATCACCACCATAATTAGATGCATTATAACCTCCAACTTCACTAGGTACATATCAAAAATAAAATGACCCCGTATGCACATATTGTGGCACCGGCTGTTCTCCACGTACTGTTGGAACATACGGTTTCGATACACCAAATATTTCATCATCAGAAGACTCTTCCCCTGATTCTGAACTCAAGTCTTCTGATCTATACGAATTTCTGCCCACCAAGGAGAATGCAGATCTGAGCCTCCCGAATCTGTACTGTTGTCACTGTTATCATCTTCATTCTCTAGAACAAATGTGTTATCTTCACCAGAATTATAACTCAAGTTTATCCCCCCAACATCTAATTGATTCCCCATCCCAAAATCCTCTTCCTCCGTGTTAACCATATGATCATATAGAAAACTTGAATGCTCCTCTCTCCTAGACGTCCCAGCCTCATAAGTTAGTGTTGGCTGAAATTGTTGTTGCGTAACCATTGCATAATCAATAATCAGTTTGATTAGACCTGACTGTACAACTCCACTGAACATATATTGCATGCATCCTTCATCCAATGGTGTGCCTATATATGTGAATGGATGTCCTAGAACTACAGCATGTCTCCATATTACTTCAATTGTATACTGATTCATCTGTATACCAATCTTTTCACAAATCATACAAACCAACACATCATATGAAACACTCTCATTCAATATAATATATCCTCTTGCATATGGTGGATCATAAGCAATACCAACACCAGGAATTTGAATTATTTTACCACCCCAATACAAGTTTACGAACAACGACATAATTCCAGCAACAAATACACACTAATCAAGATACAACAAATACACATTAATCTCACAATGTAAACAACTAGTAGAACACCTAATACACAACAATATCTCATAACTTAATACATAATTGTATACTATCTAACATATCAACATTTCACTAAAAATTTAAAAAACCCTAACTATACAAAAAGTTTTAAAAATGTCAAAATTAAACCATAACTATAAAAATAAAGATGGAATAACCTACCTTTTGATGAAATTCAACAACAATCGCCCAAGAATCTTCAAGAATCGCCAGCAATCGCCAAATACCCACTTAAAAATTGAAATACGAAAATGAAGAAAAGAAGAGTACTGCTTTGTTAAAACTCACGGTAGAGACGCATGAGGGGCATGTGTCTCCACCCTAGACGCATGAGGCGCATGCGACTTTGCCCGGAGTGAAACAACGTCGTTTTTTAAGTAAACGACGCATCAGGTGAAGACGCATTTGCATAATGCGTTTTTCCTATTACTGGAATTAAAACAAATTCCCCATTTTTGTTATTTTTTTTATACATTTGCCTATAGTATGAATTTTGCCTGCTTTTTCTTTGTTTGGGGACAAACAAAAGCTTAAGTTTGGAGATTTGACACACTCAATATTTTGGCTATTTTAGTATTTCATCCAAATCATTTTAATTAGTTTTGATCTTAATTTAGTTTTGTTTTGGCTTAAATATATATCAATTGGTTGTGCTAAAAGGTCAAAGGGTCGATAACGGCGTGAGTTCGACGAATAATGGATCCCCAACGACCGTTTGGGAAGAGCCAAGTGCCACACGTCCCGTTTCCAGCCTCGACAAGCCAGAAATTCTAAGACAAAATTCCCAGATGGACCATTTGGGAAGACATGCATACCAAACGGACCGTTTGGCAATGCGGGATCGAAGATGTTACAGCCCGTGTTGGGAAACAAGCCCTATCTTTTCTAGGTATTGTGTACCTATATAAGGAGCCTTCATGCACGATTTTGACAACAACTTTAACACCACTCAAGCCATATTTTCATATATTTTGTGCTATCATCCATCGACCATCTTGTTGGAGAAGTCCTTGTCAAAGTAAAAGGAAGTTTGTGAAGCAATCGAAGATAAGGAGAAACTCTACCATTTACACGAGTTCTTTTAGCCTTAGTTTTAGTTTGTTTTTTATGTTCTTATTATGTTTGGTTTTTCTTTTGTCTTTAGCCATGATTGGCTAAAGCCATTTTTATTCCTAGGTTAGAAAGTAATCAACACTAGTTTGTACAGTTGTTTGATTTTTTTATTGAAGACCTTATTTGAATTTATCTCTCTTATTCTTTATTATTTTGTTTGCTTGATCACCACATAAATGATCTTGTGTGTGTTAATGCGAGATTCGAAAGACGAACGTCAATACATGATCGTGGAGTAGGTAACACACTAATCAATAAAATCAGAAGGTTTGATATTAATTATGAGAAATCAATCTCAAATGCTTTTAGTAGTTGCCAGCAAAGACCTAAATTCCTAACTTGTAATCAATATATGCTATATATTGATTGGCACGAGTTTTAATAATTTGATTGACTTAATTGGTAGAATGTGTTGTGAGTGGAATAAGGAGTCTATTTTTGATTGAGTTTAAAAGTTAAAAATAATATGACAGATAGATTGAGAACGAATTGAAAAGAAAATTTGTAAATAGCTGGTGGACGGATGAAATATTATCTTATGATGCTATAGTAAGTAAAACAGAGCTATGAATAGGATCACCCAATTCGAAAAGTTATCGTGTTTGTTTGCTTCTACCTAGCCCAATTGTGTTACAACATATTCATTAACTGGGCTCGGTTAATGGTTCTCGAATAATTCGCTGCATAATTGGAAGTAATTTTTTTATCCAGATTGGCGCCGTTAATTTGCCAGACACCGTCACACGGATTAGTTTCTAAAAAAAAATAGAAAAATTGTTGGTTATAAAACGAGTCACCTATGGAGAGAAACATATATATGTACAAATTTTTGGCTTGATCATCTGAAAGTCTTGATAACTTGATAAGTGATCTTAACTAAGTCACTGGGAAGTCAGTCATACCCAAGGAATGCTTCTGTACTAGTCAGTTTTAAATTCAGAGACATTTCTACTTATTACAAATTTGTGTGTCCTATATTATTTATACTCGCTCGTTTTAACTAAAATCATAAAGATCATTTTCAGGTTTTTGTGTTGAGATATATTTAACAAACCTAAGTTGTGCCTTGTAGTTCTCAATTGATCCATCTGGTCATCAGTTATTAGTGAAGACTGGCTTAAGATTTATTTCTACAAATAATTATACTGCAAGAGGACAATGCAATCATAGCATATTAAATAGTAAGCAAAAAGTATCATTTTCATATGGACTATGTCGATCCTAAGTACTACAAACCTAATCAATTATTACTATCTAAATCACACAACTTGATTGTGAAAGATCTTGTAAAAAAACAATAAAATATGAAATAAAACAAAAAAATAAGAATAAAAAAGTTATTTAGGAAACTGATTTTATCAATATATCATTCATTCAACATTAGATTATTTATCCAATTCATAAAACTCGTGCCAATCAAGAAGGCTGTGGACGGAGGAGTAATAGATAATAATTTTAAATTTATTATTTTATCCTATCGTACATAGCACCAAAATAAATCCCTAAAAAAATAAGATGGAAATTGATAATATAGGCCCTCGACATATGGAAATAACGAATTGCTCTTAAATTTCATATGCCTTTTATCATTTACACAAAATAACCTCTATCATCATCATAATCAAGAATAAGACTTTTCTAGTTTTGTTTTCAATGATCCATCTTCTTATATAACAACCACAATTTTAAATATGAAAACCTACAAAATGTTTAAACTGAAAATAAAAGAAAAAACAGAAAAGAGAAAAATGTGTATACTCAAAGTGCCTACTTTTTAGTGTTGATGTGTTCGCATGTCGGCTAGGCAGGATGTAGCGACGGCAGCGACGGGATTTGGCAGTGTGAGGTGATGGCGTCAGAAGACAGGGGCGCTGCTTTAGGTGAAAAATGAGGCGTTATTGGCAGTGTTTGGGGAGGGAAATGGAGCGACCGCGTCGAGGCAGCATTCGTGGGGGGCTCGACCTCGCCGTAGCCGCGATTTCAGCAGGGAATACGGCTAATTGCCGGACTGCGGCCGCCACGTCGCGGCGGCGCTGCAGCCCCGTTTCGCCGCTTTTCATTTATTTTTTTTAAAATTATGTGGTGTAGTGTGTTGCAGGTGTATTGTGTGGTGCAGCTGAAGGTCACGGGATTGATTATCCCTTCTATAAAATCATCTATTTTCTTCTCACTTTCCTCACCTTTTATCCTCTTTATTCCTAACTTTTCTTCCTCACTTATGCTCCTATCTTTTCCTCACCTTCCTCCACTTTCGTCTCACATTTTAATAGATCCAAATTATGACTCATCGAGTTCTGATTCGGATGAAATGGATAAGATGATTGAATTAACGCTGAAGTCACACCATAGGAGGAGAGCTTAGCAGGCTCGAGCTGTGCGTGATCGAGCTCCGAGGACGTACATACACCGGGAGCGCAAAATTTCCGATCAACGCCTCGTCACCGATTATTTCTTCGATGAGCCATGGTGGGGTGCAGTTGTGTTCCGTCGACGGTTTCGCATGAGAAAATCCTTGTTCCTACGCATTGCAAACACGTCGGCATGACGTGACGAGTATTTCCAACAGCGCCCCGATGGTACAGGCCGCGACAGACTCTTGACGCTGCTGAAATGCACGTCGGCGATGATAGATTATGAGAAATATGTTGGAGGACTAATTTAGTTTAGGAGTAAATTTTTTAGAGTGCACAGTGGGTGTGTGATGGTGTATATGAAACAAACTTTGGTGATGTGGAGAAATTAGAAACTTTGTATTTACTTCTTTTCTCTACATCTACAAAATGATCATACCACACCCATATATATATATATAGGTTACATAGATTCTAGAATTCTCTACTTATTTCTTTTTATATTCTAGTTATTTAGGTATTTCTCTATAAATAACTAGATATTTTACTACCTAATATGTAGATATTACTCTACAAATATCTAGATATTTTCACTATAAATATTTTACTACATAATTCTAAATAATTCTTCTACAAATATCTAGATATATCTTTACAAAATCAAGTTAACTTTTATATTCCAACACCCTCCCTTAAACTTGATTTGTCATTCCTATCAATCTTCTGAGCTTGATAAAATCTTCGTATTTGAGTGGCTTTGTAAAAATATCGGCAACTTGTTCTTGTGATTTCACATACTTTACTTGAACTTCCTTTTTTGCAATGCATTCTCTGATGTAGTAGAAGCGGGTGTCGATGTGTTTGCTTCGATTATGAAATACTGAATTCTTTGATACCACAATCGCCGACTTGTTATCCACAAATATAGTTGTTGGCTCATTTTATGGCCACCCGAGCTCCATTAATAAACTTCTGAGCCAAATCACATGGCAAACACTGAAGGTGGCAGCTACATATTCAGTTTCATATGTTGATAATGTGACTATGGGTTGCTTCTTCGACATCCAAGTGAAAGCAGTGTCCCCCATGTAGAATACAAATCTACTTGTACTCTTTCGGTCATCATTATCTCCAACCCAATCGCTATCACTATAGCCAACAAGTCTATAATCATTAGTATTTGAATAGAATAGGCCATAATTGATCGTACATTTGAGATCTCGCAATATTTTTCTTTGCGGCCTTGTAGTGGATAGTGGTTGGATTCTCCATATAGCGGCTCATGAGTCCTGTAGCATAAAGAATATCTAGCCTCGTGCAAGTTAAGTACCTTAAGCTTCCAACCAAAATCTTGTATAACGTCGGGTCTACCTTTTCTCCTACATCACTCTTGGATAACTTGATCCCGCATTCCACTGGTATGTTGAGAACTTAGCAATTCTCCATTTTAAATTTCTTTAGAATCTCTTTTGCATAGTTTTCTTGGGTTATGAATATTCCATCTTCAAGTCGCTTTACTTCAACACCGAGATAGTATGCCATCAGCCCAATGTTTGTCATCTCGAATTCTTCTGTCATGACCTTCTTGAATTCCTTGAACATGCTTGGATTGTTTCCTGTGAAGATGAGATCATCAACATACAAACATACTATTAACATACCTTCTGCTTCAGTTTTAACGTAGAGCGCATGTTCATGTGGGCATTTGGTGAAACCATTTTCTTCTAAGCACTTGTCGATCCTGCTATTCCACACCCTTGGTGCTTGCTTTTAGCCCATACAGAGCTTTCTTCAACTTCAAAACTTTATCTTCTCGCCCTTTTATCACATAACCATTGGGCTGCTTATTGTAGATTTCTTTATCAAGAAATCCATTCAAGAAGGCTGACTTCAGGTCCATCTGATAAATCTTCCATCTATTTTGGGCTGCAAGAGAGAGTATTAGTCTAATAGTTTCTAAGGGAACGACATGAGCGAATACCTCATCATAGTCGATTCCAGCTCTTTGGCTATATCCTTTTGCGACGAGTCTAGCTTTATATCTTTCTACTTCACCATTGGAATTCTTCTTAATTTTATACACCCACTTGACTTCAATGGCCTTGTGCTCTTTTGGTAGTGTCACAAACTCCCACGTCAGCAAATAGGCAAAATAAGGTAAGATTTTCTAACCTTTATGTATGATCATAAATGTTACACAAGCTTCTTGTGTGTTGAGTGGATCTTTCATTTAAGAAAGATGGTAGCAAGTCTTCAGCAGCTAATGTGGGAGATGTGGGTGGAGTTGCTTGTTCTTGTTGTACTTCTGTATTTTGCTCGACCATTCCTTGATCTTCAAATTGGGGAACGAAGTTGAAGTCATTGTCGGACCATATAACTTATAGCCTTTAGAGTTAGAGTCGTGCCCGATAAAAATAAATGGCTTGCTTTTGTCATCGAGTTTGCTCCTTGTCTGATCTGGTACATGTGCATAAGCTTTGCTCCCGAACACTCTCAAGTAAGCGATCCATGGTTTTCTTCCGCTCCAAGCTTCTTGAGGAGTCTTTCCCGACACACTTCTTATTGGAGATCGGTTAGACAGGTATAAAGCGCACGCCACTGCTTCTGCCCAAAGCTCCTTTGGCAATTTCTTCATCTTTAGCATGCTTCGAGCCATTTCGACGATGATTCTGTTATTTCGTTCTGCCACTCCACTTTGTTGGGGGGATCGCGGAACTGTTAGTAGCCGCCGAATTCCGCTTACTTTGCAGAATTCCAGAAACTCTGTGGATATGAATTCTCCTCTTCGATCAGTCCTCAAAGCTTTGATTTCTAGTCCACTCTCTTTCTCGATGGCAGCCTTGAACTTCTTAAAAGCGTCAAATGCTTCTGATTTCTGCTTCAAGAAATATACCCACGTTTTTCTTGAAAAATCACCGATAAAGAGTAGAAAATATTTATTTTTATCAAGGGAGCTTGGCTCGATTGGTCCAAACATGTCTGCATGGATTAACTCCAATGACTTCTGGGCTCTTGAACATGACTCCTTTGGGAACGGCTTTCTAAAGTGCTTTCCAAGTAAACATCCTTTGCAGAATTGATCGAGATGTTTGATGGGCGGCAATCCTCTCACCATTTCTTTATTTGATAGCAATTTTAAGCTACCAAAATTCAAGTGCCCAAATCGAAGATGCCATAACCATGATTTATCCTTATAACATGCTTGAAGACATTTCACCACATTATTTTGAATATTTAATAGAAACATTCTATTTTTGGACATTGGCAACTTGGCGATTAAATTATTTTTGCCATCTCTTATTGAAAGGCTACAATCTTTCATGTGAATATTATAGCCCTTCTCTAAGAGTTGTCCCAAACTCAATATACTATTTTTCATATTGGGCACGTAATAGACATTAGAAATGAAATCATGAGCCCTATTCTTTAAACGAATTAGAATCTTACATTTTCCTTTTACTGGAATTTTAGATTCATCGCAAAAGGAGACATTGCCACTTACCGACTCATTAAGCTCTACGAACATGCTTCTTTTCCCGCACATATGGTTGTTTGCTCCTTTGTCAAGGTACCACGAGTCATCTTGTCTTCCAACTTCTCCTTTATAAGCCAGAAGTACACTACCATTTTCTTTATTTGTATTCTCAACATAATTGACCTTCTCTTCAATTTTTGATTTCATATCTTTGCACTCATAAGCATAGTGCCCAAATTTTTGACAATTATAACACTTTATTGTAGATTTGTCGTACCTTGACTGTGGGTTGCTCCTCCCTCGTCCTATACTTGAGAATTCCTTTCGTTCTTCATTGTTAGCATAACATCCGCGTCCACGTCCACGACCATATCCTCAACCACTACCGCGGCCGCGACCTCTTCCTTGTCGACCACCACCATTGCGCGAACTTTCTTCTTTCTCCTTTGGGCTTACTTGTAACATTAAAAGTTGCTCCACTATTTCTTGTTTCTTCTTTTGTTTCTCCTCATATGCTTGTAACGATCCCAACAAGAGATCGATCGTCATTTCCTCCAAATCTTTAGTTTCTTCTGTTGTCACCACTATGTGCTCAAAATTAAGAGTTAGAGAACGCAATATTTTCTCCATGATTCTTACATCCTCCATTTTTTCGCCATTTCTTTTAATTTGGTTTGACACCGCCAAAACTCTTGTAAAGTAATCTGAAACTGACTCGGACTCTTTCATGTGCAAAGATTCAAATTCTCCTCTTAGAGTTTGGAAAAGTACATTCTTTACTTGCTTTGCTCCTGCACACGAGATTTGGAGCTTCTCCCACGCTTCTTTAGTGGTGCTCGCACTCGAGATCTTCTCGAAATCATCTTCCCCTAGCGCTTGATAGATGAGATAGAAAGCTTTATTGTCTCTCTTTCTCGCATCACGCAATCTATCCCTTTGTTGTTGGGATAGTTCGGCCTCTTCTTGCGGCTCCTCGTAGCCACTCTCCACGATCTCCCAAATGTCGTGGGCTCCCAATAGCACCTTCATCTTGAAACTCCAATTGTCGAAAGTGCTCTTATTAAGCATGGGGACTTGGAACAATGACAAGTTAGCCATACCACAGGTAGGAGCTTATTGCTCTGATACCACTTTGATGGATTATGAGAAATATGGTTGAGGACTAATTTAGTTTTGGAAGAAATTTTTGAGAGTGCACAGTGGGAGTGTGGTGGTGTATATGAAACAAGCTTTGGCGATTTGGAGTAAATTAGAAACTTTGTATTTACTTAACTTCTTTTCTCTACATCTACAAAATGATCACTACACACCCATATATATATAGGTTACGTAGGTGTTCTAAAATTCTCTACTTATTTTTTTTAATATTCTAATTATCTAGATTTTTCTCTATAAATATCTAGATATTTTACTACATAATATCTAGATATTACTCTACAAATATCTAAATATTTTTACTACAAATATTCTACTACATAATTCTAGATAGATCTTCTACAAATATTTAGATATATCTTTACAAAATCAAGTTTACTTTTATATTCCAACAAATCTTGGTTTTTCATGATATCACGCGCCACCTCGGCCGATGAGGCGACGAGGACGGGCACGCCGCCCATGTGGATCATCATGAGCGGGCTGTAGTGCCGGGATAGTGACTGGAGGATCTGTGGGGGTGTAACCCTAGCTGGTGGAGGTTTCCTGGGTGTTGGAGCGCGGCCGAGGCGCCATTTGTGGAGGAAGAAGGGGAAGAGGGATGTGCGTAGCACAATCGAGATTTGCGAAAGAGAAACCATTTTGCTTTGTAGGGAGAGAAGTGACTAGAGAAGGGGTTCGAAATCGGAATTTAAATAGAGATTTATCTGCAATTATCTTGATATTTCACATGTGAAGGTGGCGAGACATTGGAAATATTGGGATTGATGGATCTTGAGTGAGTTTTCAAAATTTTAGCGAGAATCGGTAATTCGTGTGTGTTAAGAGTCCATAATATAATAACACAACACTATAAGAACAAACATTTGTTATCGGACTGATACATGACAAGATTTGCACAAATATGAATATGATATTATTACAAAGATGACACGGTTTATATAATGTCAATAGGATACAATAGCTGCGCCACACAATAAAATAAATTCAATTCAAATCCTAACTAGGGAATAGATTAATAATAATAACAATAATTACTACTACTATTATTATTATTATTATAGAATAACGGCAATAATAAGAACACTATAAATTATATGCTTATCGTATTGGCATAATAAGAACATGAATATATACACTTACTTATTTATATTTTATATGTGCTCATATCATGCCAAATATCATCAGCTCTAAAATTTTACTTTGCATGAATATAAAAGTGATGATAATCGTGCACGACTCGAATGACATACATGGCCATTGCAATTTCAAAGGGAGAGGGGACCGAATCGATGAAAGCCACATGAACAAAAGAGACGAACAAGAGGTTTGGCGGATGAGAGGTTAATGGTGCAAATATAACAATGTGTATAATCGGCGCAATGTAATTTCTAATAGATATTGACAAGTCGAATGTTTCAATTTCAAGTACAATATAAATAAAAATTTTGGGATTTTTAAAATTACTATTACCAAATAAATAAAAACATGTTCAAACACTAGTATTTTAAGTGAATTGAACTTCCAATCCATAAATTTTGTGATTAAATATATATTTATATGTGAAATCTAATTTATGCATTTGAGAAACAGTCATTGTAATTAGTATTATGTTGTTTAAAACTAGTTCTATCAAATATTGAACTGTAAATTTTGTTACAAAAATTTATGAGTACTATAATACGAAGCATTAAATATCCTAATCAATTTCTAGATTAAATCAGATGATTTACCATATTCTATCCTCATCCGGACTAAATAAGGGGTTATATTTCTTGTTTGACTTTGAACATTATACAAGGATAGGTAAGTCTTATCATTCCAATTAATAGCGGATCCAGAAGTGGAAAACGGAGGGGGCAGAATTAGTTGCGATAAGCTAATTTTTTCAGCCATCTTCTTCTTCGGGGCGGGGCGGCGGCTAATGGAGGGGGCGACCATGACAGTATTCCGGCGGAGGTAAGGGGAAATTGCCGGTCGGGGGGTCGGCCGCCTCCTCCACCCCCTCCCCTTGCATACACCACTGATTCCAATACATGGATTAAGCTGGGATGACCCGGTTTTTTTGGTATATGAAAATATAGTCTGATTCGTTCGAAAAATTGGGCCTGATTTCTTTTCCATTTCTTAGCAATCTTGGACGTTCACCACCATTTAAATTTAAATATTTTCATTTTCAGGATATTAAAAATTCCTAAATTGTAAATATTCATTAAAGATGTATACTCTTTAATTGCAAATTTATCATTAAAAAAGATTAAAAAAATGAATAAAGGAAGAGAAATTTACACCAATACTCTATAATAATATCTTCATGAAATGGAGTGAGAAAAGAGGGAAAATGGGCTGCCCAGCTAGATTTTCCATCCCGTCAAAAAAAAATATCTATCTAAAATATAATGTAATATAAACTCAACAGAAATTTGCTCGAGGCCTAAACAGTACAAATAAAATACATTAGAATATATCCATATGTGTATACCACATATACTTGGTGGGTTGCTGCTGTGTTATCTATCTTGTTTGATAGACTTTTCGTGGAATCATGCTCACCCTAATATCTAGAGGTCTTATTTTATACATGATAGAATATTGTATTGCATTTTATATTTTATTACTATATTAGTTGATATATATTATGTCTATTTAATGTCAATTCTATGAGACTTTTTGGTAGGCATGAAATGGTATAATAGGACAACTTATCTTGGTCCAATACTAGATAAAGAATTATTTGGTATACAAGACTAGGCCCTAGATAATAATATCGTCCCATCTCGGAAATCGTGCATTTAACTATTGAAATGGGTTTGAGTTGGTTTATATAACTCAGCCCTACCCCTCGGGTAGTTTATCGGTCGCCCTAATAACTCTCTGATTTCCTGTAGTGCCCCCTCCCATTTCAATTTCTTCAATATTGGTTTCCTGATCCCTCTATTACTGTTGGTTTCCGATCACATCTTCTTTGTTCACCCATATTTCGTCCTTCATACTTGCTTTGTTAGATGGAGGTGTTGTTGGTAGATATATTTGTTGAATGGAGAGAGCCGGCAGTAGTAGGGTTTCGCGACGGTAGTCGGGGTTTCACGGTTGTTGCACCACAGTCGTCGTCCCACCACCACGGCCGTATTTTTCGATAACGATTTGTCCGTTTCGATTGGTTTCGATTTTTTTCTCGTGGTTCGGTGGTAGTAATGGTGTACCACCGCAACCATCGCACCACAGTCGTTGTGACTGCATGTCCGAATAGGTGGTTGATATTAGGCTATCATGATTGTGTTCTGAATCTGAGCCTGCAACTTTGGATTTTTGGATGAGATTTTGCTTCAATTTCATATTTCAGTGTCATTTTGTATTTTTTGATTTTTGGATGAGATTCCACTCTAAATTTTAGGATTTTCCTCCGTGTTGTGTTTTGATTTTGCTGGATTTTGGGAGTCATCGGAAATGGATTTCTCGCCGGACAATGGCCGATTTCAGATTCTGTGTTGTCTGGCTGGAGAAGGAAAATGGCCGATTTCAGATTCGCTAGAAATGGACTTCTCACCGGACAAGTGAAAATGGCCGATCTAAATTAGTCAATCCTAAAATTTGCTTAATAATTATTTATCCTCAATTTATCTATAAATTATTATTCCTAAATTAGCTAATCATCAATTTAGCTTAAATTAATTAGAGCAAGTATCAATTAATTCATTATTCATTAGTCATTTTCGCAAGATTTAATTTATTAGTTAATCTTGCTATTAATTTGTAATTCAATAATTTAGTTTTATAATTTATGAGTTAAATAATTATTCACTATTAAAATTAAATACAAATTCATAATTTGAAAAGGGTAAAAAAAGTTTTTTCACACATTATCTGTCATTTAATCTAGACAACCAAACACCTCATTATCTTACCTATCAAACAACACTAGTAAATTCTTATCTTAATCCCCTATCTTTATTTTTATCTTAAAATCCATCTTTATTTATCTATCTCGACTTATCTTACCACGGCTACCAAAAAGATCCTAAAAAATTATCATAGGCTAGCTAACAAGAAAATGGATGGTTTCTATCTCGCACCTCTTGATTGTGAACCACAACTCCCTTCCTCTTCTTCCTCCACAAATGGGGCCGCCGTCACGCTACAACATCCATTATAGTACATTTACAATTGCATAATGTTAAACACAAAACTACATAATATTAATCACAAGACTGCATATATTAATTCAAAAGTGCATAAATACATTGATCTTATTACATACATGCATGTAATGCAATATTCAAAAGATGTATGATTATATTATTTTATACACAAAAGTGCATGGATACTACGGTATTACCTAAGGGAAGGGTACTACCTGATCCTGTATGTGTATATATATATAATTAAAATCGAATGAAAATGGAAGCATCTAACAAGCATGTGGAGTAGCGATTACAAGCAAAGGACACTTTTTATGGATTGTGAGTCCACTACCTTCACTCACATCTAACTCCTCCATTTTCGCTCCATTAGGCAATCCAAAGTCGAACTTGTGCACCAACTTGGCCAATGCCAGCTCATCGACCGCCACGGCAAATGTAACACCGGGGCAGCCCCTCCGACCTGCCCCAAACGGAGTCAACTCAAAATGCAGACCTCTAAAGTCTATGCTCGTCTCAAGGAACCTCTCTGGACGAAATTCCTCAGGATTTTTCCACAACGACGGGTCCCTAGAAATTGCCCAAACATTGATCAACACACGCGTACCAGATGAGACGTCATAGCCCAATACTTTTGTGTCTTGAGTTAGTTCACGAGGGACTAGTAATGGGACTGGTGAATGCAGCCTTAGACTCTCCTTGAACACCGCTTTCAGATAAGGCATTTTCTCTAAGTCTTGCTCATCAATTTCGTCCTTGCTTCCCGCTACTTCTCTCACTTCATTTTGCAAAGTTTTCATGGCTGCCGGATTTCTTATAAGCTCCGTCATCGCCCACTCAAGAGCTGTAGATGTAGTATCAGTTCCAGCAGCAAACATATCCTGTCATAGAAAGATTCATCATCTATGTATATTGCTATATAAGAATACATATATATTGTAAAAGAGCAATATTCCTACCAGGATGATAGCTTTGATAGTGTCATCTTCAATGGGGGAGCGACTTGCATTCTCTCTCTGGAAATCCAGCAATATGTCTACCAAATCCAACTCACCACCATCATTCTCTCTCCTCTCTGTGACCCTATGTTCTTGAATCACAATCTCCAGAAACTCATCAAATGCTTTAGCCACTCTCGCGATTCTCTCATCCACACCATAGAACCTTCTAGTCCAACTCAGCCATGGAATGTACTCCCACAGAGGGACACTCCCCATCAACACCCCCAACTCGGTAAAAGTCTTCTTGAAATCACTCCCTACACCATACTTCTTCCCCAACGCCACCCTGCAAATCACGTCATTCGTCAGAGACGTCAGGACTTCGCTCAAGTTCACGGCCGCAGATGAAGATCCCAGCCGCTTGATCTTCTCGAGCATGAGGGACGTCTCTTCTTCTCTCACGCTGCGATAAGATTGAACCCTTTTGTTGCTCAGCAGCTGAAGCACGCATATGCTGCGTATCTGCCGCCAGTACTCTCCG
>JAYDZE010548553.1:0-77308 GCA_034509125.1 Monilaria moniliformis | reverse complement strand
CCATATCTTTAGGAATCAGATTGCTTTCCTTATTTTCTTATTATTAAACCAAACACATGAATTTAATAACTAGGAATTAAATTACTTTCCCAGGCCACAATCCCTGCCAAACAAACGGGCCCTAAAGGTATTTGTGAAACTAAAATATAAAATAGACCGTGAAGTCATGTTCTAAAGAAAATGAAAAATGATATAGTTTTTATGAACAACAAATAAGGTAATTAATATACATTTCATGGATGGAAGAAGTACAAAATGAAATAGTCTCTTGTAGGGTCGGCCTTACCGTGCAATCGAGTAATATCCGTGGATCTCCAACCCACATCCCTTCGTCTTGTTCGACTTGGCCCATTTCTTTTCGACACGATTATTTAAGAGAATGAGATTATAGTATAAAAATATGTGACCCACAAATTTACTGTAGTTAAAGTGATTGTCGAAAAAAGAAAACAGGCCGAGAGAGTTGTTCAATTATATTGCTCCATAATGCATTGTGGTTGATTTTTTCCATAAGCAATTTATTAAATGTCAAGTAAGTTGAAGCAATATTTGGAATCCACAGGCTTGGAAAAATTAAGAATGGGAAAGGGATTGCCCAACTGAGATTACATGAGCTCGACGATAGCGCGGCCGATGATGCTCTTCTGGTCGAGGTCTTTAAATGCTTGTGCTGCCTCTTCGAATTTGTACTTTCTTGTAACAGCAGACTCAAGATTGAAAATCCCCTGCTCTGCTAGCTCAACCAATCTTGGAAGATCCTTCTTGGCCCTCCCTCCATAGGATCCAATGATTTTTACCTACACCAACATTTGCATGATCATAGTGAGGAGACAATTGGGGTGAAAGATTAAAGTTTGGTAGAAATGGAATGAATTTAGGAATCAAATGTTAGTTTGTATGATAGACGGGAGTATGTTGAATGTATATGAGAATGGAATATTATCGGTTTATAGTTTTTATCGTATATATTAAATATGGCATTTTTTTGTATGATTGATTTTTTTATTTAAACTAAATTTAATGACTAATATTTTGAATTACCCTAATAAATGATAATATTATTAATTTATTGAAGCAATTTAAAATTAGATTTACTAAACATAGTTTTACATATCAGAATTAATTTCTATTAATTTTTTCAAATTGTATTTAGAAAATTATCGTGTTTTATTATACTATATATTAATTTTATTCAACAATAGTTTTAAATAAAAATATATAATTTTTGAGATAACTGAACTATATTTTTTTGAATTGATAGAAAAATAATATATGCATTTGATTAAGATTATTATGTATATTAAATAATATCCAAAGATAATTATTTTTATATTTTAATTAACACATAATTTCTAATTTATTTATATTTGGTATTATATTAATTCCTTAACAAAACTAAAAATATTAATTTTCAAAATTAACTATCAATAATAATAAATTATTAATACTATTTTAAAAATATTGTTTCTAAATGTAGAAAATACATAATTGTATATAAAAAATATCATAATAGTTGTTTTGCCTCAATGGAATAGTAAACTTATGGACTGTGGATGGAATGACTATTCCCACTTCATTAAGAATACAATCCGAAATGATGATTCTTAATGAAAAGATATACTAATATTTAAAAATGGAAATATGCATAGAAATGACTGCCATTTAATTCTTATCTCATCCCGCCAAATCAATCAGTTTCAAAATATTTATTAGACTAACCTCTAGTTATATGTCTTTCAAAACTTGTAAACTTGATGTTATAATTATAATTTATTGTTATAATATAATATCATAATCTTACATCAAAAAATACATTTTTTCATATATTTATCTTTATTATAATAGAAAAAATTAAGTCATAAAATATTTTTCATACATCGCACGAGCGCAGTATTAGTTAATATAAAAATTATTTATATGTGGCAAATTATCCTTACCAATTAGAATAAAAATGAGATTGAAAATGAGACGCACCTTTCTACGAACCAATTGGATAATATCGACCTCTCCTAAACCACCAGAAGGTGACAGGCCAATCATCACAGCTTTGCCTCCACCTCGCACACTTTGAATGCATTGTTGAAATGTTTTTGGCCCACCTAACGCATCCACCGCTATGTCCACGCCCCTTCCATCTGTCAATTCCTGTTTGTTTCGTCATTCCACTAACTCATTAGTTTCGAGTCTAAAAACTAGAATATTTAGTATTTTCTTATTTATTACTTGTGTCTACTATTTAGGCAGAATACTGTCACCTCTTTTTACTAAGAAAATGAAAGAAACCTAAAAAATGAAAGAAAGAGATGTTGAAATAGAAACAGTTTCGAAATGAACGGGACCAAACAAGAACAAGAGGGATCCATCGAAGCAAATCATTCTCTCTTTTTTTCAGAAGAAAATGCGATCCGAACAAAATCGATAAAATGGAAGAAATCCAAGTGAATGGAAAGGAAAATGAATTCCACTTTCTATTTATAGAGACAGACTCTAAAAATAGACGCGTTTTTCGATCCAGTTCCTCCGCCACTGCGAACCCGATTAGATTGTGACATTGTGCGTGAATATCAATATTAACCAGTATTAAAAGTGAGTATAAGTACATTATATTAAGCGATTTTGAAATTATTAATCGGAAATATTTTCTTTTTGTTTGAGGTGAAATAAATACTCCTGAATTGTGATAGATCCTCAACATTCATAAGATTAAAAAAAAAACCTCAACTATTAGACGACGAAACACTGTTTAGTTGGTAAGATGCTTATCATAAATCAATAGGCTGGAGATTCGAGTTACCTAACGTGCACGAGTGTGAGTGTGTGTAAATTGTAGCTCTAAAAATTCATCTACATGTGCCACCATAATACCTAGTAATTGACGATCATGATCATGGTTTAGCTTTCCATATTTTGCAAATTTGTGCTTGATGATCATGATTTAATTAGCATTTTTCTCTATAAAATTCAATTAGTTTTGTCTATATATGTGTGTGTACCTTAATCTTAGCAACAGCATCCTCCTTTCGTGCATTAATGGCATGAGTGGCTCCAAATGTCTTAGCTGTCTCAAGTTTTTCATCTTGAACATCCACTGCAATTATCTCAGAAGCCCCAAATGCCTTTGATATCTGCAGAACACTGTTTGATTTTCTCTATTTAGAAGTAGAATTATGGTTTTTTTTTTTTTAAAACAATCCCCAATCCAAATCGAGGGCATTCACATCGTTTAATCACTGTCTCCTCGAGCACTTACACTATTTATAGGCCCACTTATATATCTCATGTTTTCTTTTTATTATTTTTTTCTTAATTATATATTCAAATTAAAATGATTCACGAATAAATTATAAAATCCAAAAAATCAGATTTAAAAAGAAAAACGAAATTGTCATGTTCCGCGCTCTGATTGGGCGACACTTTTCTTTTTTGCACGGCGTCTGACGTGCTTAACAGCCGGAAACAAAGGTTGAGCACGCCAAGACGTGCTTAAGGTACGCTGGTGAGTACCGCGTGAGACCTATCACACGATCCCACACAAGATTCTCCGTATTGATATATAAGATGCAATGGGTTGTTACCTTGAGCCGACACCCCCGATGCCGATAACGGCGATGGAGTTACCAGGTTTGACCTCAGCAGCATGAGCAACTGCACCATAGGCAGTAAAAACTGCACATCCTAAGACAGAAGATTCGGCATAAGGCAGTGTGTCTGGCAGAGGAGTTAGACCGTTTGCTGGCATCACACAGTACTCAGCGAGACCTCCCATGCTAAACATATAAATCGGTTTGCCTGCAAATTATACACACAAACTCCTTTATGACTGACCAAAATATTGCAATAATTAAAAAAAATGAAACATTTTTGGAAGACATTTTCATAATTGTGGAAAATAATAATCAATTAGGAAAAAAGTTATAAACAAGACATTAAAAATCTTAATTTAGATCTTAAGAAATAAAAAATGCAATAAAAATTAGTAAAGTAATGTTATTTTAAATTTAAGCCGCATAATGAATAACAATTATTAAAATTTGCTTGAATCGCACATTTAAAAAATGATTAATTATGATTTTACCTTCGGGCAGAGTTGTAAAAATAGCATAATCTTTGAAAATAGTGCAAAAATAGTCTGATCTTTAAGAGCTAGTTGCAAATATGATCCGAGCCCATAGTTTTAGACATGAAATTGTAACGTGGAAGGTCAAAATCCAACTTGAATATACTGATTTATTATGTAAATTACGTAAAATACTATTTCCCGATGTCTTTTTGATGCTCAGGTGGAGAGTATATTTTCTAGTAACAAAACAACATAATTGTGATACTCAAGTGAAAAAATATATTTTCATGTTATTTATAAAATAAATCAAAATATCCACGTTAGATTACAACCTTTCACGTCAGAATTTCCAACCCGAAGATACATGCTCGTGCCATATTTGCGACTCGCGCTAAAAGTTTTCGCAATATTTTCACAAGTCATATTATTTCGCAACCAACCTAAATATCAAGTCATAAACTAGTAAGCCCTATTTAAGAATTAATGAGAAATATAAATGTATTATGTACCACTGCCTCGGAGAAATAGCCGTGTTTGACCATCATAAAGTGTCCCTTTTGCTCGGTTATAAGCAAAGAAGGGCTCGCATAAGTCATCTTCGCCCTGTTTTACAACCAAAAACCCACTTAATCAATACCTCGTAATTGAGAAGGAATAATTGTCTGCAAAATCATAAAGAATAGATCCATTTTGATTTGTCTCGTATCTTTCAAATTTAAATGACAAATCACGAAGTTTTCAAAAATTTCGATTGTTCCATTTGACCAAATTAAATCACAAAGTTTTAAAAATTCTCAATTGTCTCATCTGACTAAATTTGAGAGAAATCGAAACTGAGTTGGCAGACCAAAAATGACGTTGTATTGTGAGGTTTAAGACGAAGAGACAACGAGAGTGGTTACACTTCTCGAATCGACAATTACTCGTCTCCGTCGAGATTCTGTTAGATGAGACAATTTATAATTTTTAAAACTTCGTGATTTAATTTGATCAGATGAGACAATTAAGAATTTTTAAAATTTCTTGATTTGTTACAAATCAGAATTGACATATTCTTTATGATTTTATAGGTAATTATCCAAATTGAGAAACCATATTAATTAATATTCATTCTTGCCTTTGAGCAGTAGAAACAGCTTCCGCAGGGCATTATGAAAGCCCCAATCACTTTAGACCCAACAGGATATCTGAAAATTTCGAAATAGAAATAAAATTATTTATTTTCACTTAGAATAAAGCGCCATAAAAGGGTATTTTTATAAATTTTAATAAAAAAATAATAATAAATTAATGGCACAAGTAAATCAAACCTTTGAACGACATTAGTATCAGTGAGGGGGCCGTGCTCAACCACCTCACCGGTAATCTCATGGCCCAAGACGCAAGGGCATGGGAATTTGAGGTCGCCTTTGATCACGTGCAGATCGGAGTGGCACGCCCCACAAGCTGCATAATAAATTGACCGAGATGTACTATTTTGTAAGAAACAAATTGAGAAAGTTTTGTCCGAAACGATCGGACAGATAAATTTATTATTTAAATTTGGTCCTCTCCGAACAGATACACCATTCATCCGTCATTAAATGTCTCATTTTACTATTTTGTGATGTCCATCATTAAATGTTTCATTTCACTTCCACTATTTTTAATAAATAGGTTCGACAATCCACTAGCTCATTCAACTCACATTAAATAATAAACTAATATATAAAAACAGGACGCACATTCCACAAACTTTTTCCACTCACATTACTTTACATTTCTTAAAACTCGTGCCGATCCCAAATGGGACAGGTAATGGCAGATAGAGGGAGTATAATTTGCATCGAATGCTCGAAAAGTAGGATATAATATTATAATTAAATGATATTCTTATTCACTCTATTTTTTATTTTCATTAGTTACCATACCCCAATCCATTAATTTTACAATTGGTCACAATCCTAAAAAAGTGTCCTCATCAAGTTAGGAAAGGACGTTATCCGGAAGAGAGAGAGAGTAACTACTAACTACCTATACAACATCGTCTAACTAACTTTCATGCATATATTGGAGCTCATCAAAGTAGAAGCAAAAAATTACCCTTAGTTTTGATGAGAACCTCATTGGCCTTAGGTCGTGGCATCTCAAAATCCTCATAAGTGATGGGCGTATCCTTGTCCCAAAACACCGATCCCCTCATATACGAAGGCACGGTGTTCACATGGTACCCGGCGGCCGAAATCGGCGTCCCTTCGCCGCCGCCGGAATACCATCTCCGCCCCTCGGAGCCACCGTGCCAAGAGCACGTGGCGGCAGCGGCCACGCGACGGCTGCCGCCGAGTGCCTTGCGCAGTAGAAGGGAGCTCCGGCAAAATGCCATTAATTGAAAATCGACAGTGCGATGGCAATTATTGGACTTGTGTTGTGAGTTGAGACAACAGTAGACTGATCATGCAGCTTATATTGACGAAGAAATATTTAATTATTTGAAAAAAACGTTTTTGGCGCAGATAATTATTTTTATATTCTTTTGTATAAATAATTGAAGGGGGTTAGAGCCCACCAATGAATGCTCATCTGCCCTGACAATTGGAGTAAATAAATGTCACCTACTCTTCCTACTCGATGCCAGCTCAGTGATTGGTCGTCGACAGTGATTAGGGCATCTCGACTAATTTTGGAGATTTTAATAAAAGATTGAGGGCAATGATGCATATTCTTCTTGTCTCGACTGGTTTGTTCAGACCACCAATGGGGATTTGATTCTTGATCATTGGATATTGCTAAACTTTAGCCTATTTGAGAGGATATGGATGTTTTTCGTAAGCAATAAAAGATGCTCCTAGACAGGGGCGGACACAGAAATTTGCTTTGGTAGGGGCTATATATTCTAAATTTCGAGTTCGAAATCTTGAGATAATAATTTTTCATATTTTATTGTGATGATATGGACTTTTGTATAATTCACACAAAATATCAAAAATTTGAAAATATTATTAAAAAAAATGATAGGGGCTTAAGCCCCTTATTAGTCATTAGTGTGTCTGCCAGGATCATATTTGATTTGACTCAAGAGTGGTGTTTGTGTAATATTCATGAAGATTAAAAAAAAGTGGATTATCTAAAACTACGCATTAACTTTTATGAAACTTTATCTCTATTATAAATCAATGTCGTTGTCTCTCTCTCTATTTCTGTTCTTTAATTTCATCACAGTTGATATATAATATATATATAAAAGTGAGATGATATGGTATTCAAATCTCAACTAGGTAATATATGTAGTACTCGATCTTATTCGTCCATCTCATAAATTTTATGGTTCAATTTTTTTTGTATTTTAAGTGAATAAATATTACTACTTTTATTGTAGTAATGGTATATGCACAATTTAATTTGTTATAAGATTTGAAAAAAAATATGCATGTTATTAATATAATATAATAATATAATTGAATATAAAACTGCATACAATTGAACATAAATAAATATACGAGATTTAATTCTTTTAAACTTTGTTCTCTTGTATTTGATGATTTGTAGCTCTATAATTGAAAGGAAGCATGGATTAGCAAGAAAGAAAGCAAACAACGAGGGAGAGATACGCGAGAATATGATCATGTTTTAATGTACGTTGGCTTTTGTTGTTTAATATGCAGGTTTTCATTTAAAATAAATGTTTATTTTGATCATATGCATTTTTATATAATGTATGCAGGTTTAAATTTAATTATGCATTTTTCAAGTAGTTTCGCTAGCTCTTCCTTCTTTTTCTTCTTCTTCTTCTTCTTCTTCTATTTCTGGTGAACTCCGATAATTTCAGTTGGTGCTCGTTGGTCAAGAAATAGAAGGTGTGGTTGTTCCAGTGGCAATAATTGAGGGAGAAAATGATACCTTCTATTTTTTAAGGTTAAGTTACAATTGATTTACAATAAGACTCCGCCTTATTACGCCTAGCAACTTTCCAAAATTCTACACACGGTAGATTGCCAGATATATGTACACCACATACAACTTAGACGTGAGCCATGCTCACCATCTAACTGCTTAATAAATAAGATTATTGAGATCCTTTTACAAGAGATAACAAACAAAGCTAATCAGTGTTTACCTCACAAAAACTCTACTAATAACACTTATATTGGAACTCATATCAGGAAAACACTTAAGACTAATAGCACTCGTCAATGATATGATATGATATGAACGACCTTTAAACAGCCCACAAAATCCTAGATCTTAACTTATGGGTCAATCAATATTAGTTCCTTTTAAAAAGATATATTCCTTGTAGATAAAGAAGTTGCCTTATAAAAGAGTTATAGTTTTATAAGGAACTGCCATGTACATCAGATACTGCATCTTGGAACATTGGAAGGCACAACAATGCTACCGATGCATCACCTCAGCCTTGGCGGTGTGCGGCCGCTAGTGTCTTCTTTCCGCGTTCGACTGGCCGGGGCATTGAACCCGGCCTGGATTCTGCCCCGTCACCTGTTGTCGTGTGTCTACAGTTGTTGTTAAGGCTGTGGGGTTTGGGTTGATGTCGAATGCTGCATCAAGTGCTCATGCACCAGACACTCGTTAATCACCCTATTGAAACTGGGAACATTGTGTACAACATCAAACGTCTTAACGTCTTACTTCTTGGAGAGTGTTTCATCTATAATTCTTGGTCGCATTTGATCCTATTCTGAGATCGAATCCTAACAAATTGGAGTCGTCTGCCGAAGGCAACCTACGACAGCAGTGGTAGCGAAGTTTGAGACCCAAAAATTCATCAGGAAAAACGACTGTGGCCTTTGGAGGATCAAGATGAAAGCCATCTTGACGCAGCTGGGCTTGCTGATGTTGTGAAGTTAGAAAAGTTTTTGAAGGATAGCGGAAATGATTGAGAAAGATGGCGGAAATGATTGAGAAAGCTCATAGTGCCATAATCCTTTCCCTCGGAGACAAAGTGCTGCGTGAAGTAGCGAAGGAGACGAACGCAGCAACGGTTTGGGCGAAGCTCGAATCACTCTACATGCATGATGACCGTTTCTATATGAAGCAGAAATTGTATGCCTACAGACGGCTTGAAGAAAGGACCACGACCTGTGCCGAGGTATTGACGGTCATTTTCAAATCTCACAAAACAGAAAGGGATACGATGAGATAGAAACAAAGACATGGAAGATCAATAAGAGGAATTCAATGGAGTACCGAAAAATCAAGTTTAACATAATAATCAATTATTAATTCAAAATGCAAATATATAATATAATATAATATATATATATTATATATAGGATGTCTGATATTTATATTTAAGGTTATGAAATTACCGAGGTAGCTGATTTCTTTTTTCCCAGTGGTGATTTTATTTATTAATAAAATTTGTTACTATAGTTTTGTGCTTTACAAACCTATAATTTGCAGCGGACGTTGACCGAATCTCGTCTCCAATGTAATTTATATGTTGAAGAGTGTTTGTTGGTGTGTATTTTGATTCGATAATTAATAGAAATAGAAATAATGTTGACGAAGAAGAGGAAAGTTCGAAGGAGAGAGAGAGAGGAGAGTGAAAAAAGAGAGAAGTGTGTGAGAGAGGAGAGTGGGAAGAAAAAGAAAAAAAAATGAAATTGTTCGGAAAAAATGCAAAATGACTTCAAACGATTTTACTTCATTGTCCAAGACTATCTTTGCTAATAAAATTTATGAGAAACCGCAAAAATGAGAACCCAATTATCCAGAGACTATTTTTACAGTTCACTCTTATCTTAATATAATCATGTCATATATAAATTACGCCAAAATGTACCGTACTTTGTATGTTTAAATTAGGGTGATCATTCCGATTTCGTTTCGGATTTTTGCCTAATTCAACCGAAATCTGTATTTTTAAAAAAAAAATAAATCCGAACCGAATTGAATTATCCAAAAAGTATATTTCGGATTTCGAATTTGTTCGATATTTTATAAACCTGATCCGATCCAATTCGAAAATTCAAAATTTGCACAAAATGTAATCCGAAGCAAACTGAAAATCCGAAAAATCCAATCCAAATTTTAAATTTCGATTTGCTTCAGATCGAATATTTGAATTTAAGATATTTTACTTATCGCATGTTTAATATCAAGTTTGCTTGGATTGTGCCAAAAACTTGAATGCTATATATATATTTTGAAAACTAAAATAGAAATTACTATCACTATTACAATTTAGGTAGGAAAATAGATTTAATAATTTTGTTTTTATATAGATATAGATAGATGTCATAATCGTTATGTAATTATATTTTATACTATGCGAAATAATAATTATCAATTAAACCGAAAGATGTGTGTGACACCAATCCACTTTACTGCAATCTAAGGGACCACTTCAGCAAGTGATCAAGCAATGAACATCGACTAGGCCTTCTGTGAAGTTACTCGCCTGCCCCACGAGAACACGTGGGGAGCACCGATATGGGGCATTGTGTCCTGACATGCGCCGCCTGTGTTTGAAGTTATCTCAACAACCACTGCGCTGCCGCCGCGTGCAAATTCAGTTTCCATCGTTACATCACCGCCCTATTTATAAACTACTTTTTTTGGTTAATTACTGTTAAAATCACGAAATTTGAGGCAATTCTAGTCTCTCATATTAACTTAGAAATTTAAAAAATAATTCATAAATTTTTATTATTTTATTTTTCTCATGAAATCAATTTGCCTCAAAATTGAAGCTGATTTAGAAAAATAGAAAATAACGTGATTGAAACGACGTCGTTTTAATTAACACTTTATATTTAAAAAAATGAAAAAAAAACAATTTCTAAATCATCTCCGAGACATCTCCTTTCTCCTTCTCTCTCCACTCCCCGCGTCGAACCCTAGCCACATTGAACTCCTCTACTACAGTCAACCACCCAATTTCGCAGCAAAGGCCTGCTCCAAATTCTCCACCAAGAAAATGTGGAGCTGGTGCAGGTGCTATTCGATAACAATTAGCCGATCTAGATTTACGCATTATTCTAGAAAATTCGTTGGTAGAATGGAAAGAGTTGGGGGAAGAATGGTCCATGAGAAATGAAAGGGAAAATCGAAAGGTTGGGGAGAATCTAGCGTCGTCGCAAACCTATGGATACAGATATTGCACTCATCCCTCCCCCACTTGAGACAATCCTTTGTGAAAGAATCCATCGAAGCTGCTCAATTCGATCATCGCGAATAAAAAACAATCTTAGCCGGCTCTCTTGCGAATTTATCACGTCGTTAGCTCGTCCACTCATGTGATTCACTCTAAGTATCCATAAATTTTGTTCTGTAATATCAGGCAATTATCAAATATAAAAAATTAAATTTTTAAGCGGAAGTTCAATAGATGTTAGACGGAATGAGCCATTTGTCCTAATTTATGAATGTTAGGGAGCAATTTGCACAAAACATAATATTAGGGAGCAATTTAATTTTCAAGAATCGCTAATCTACTAGCTTAAATCACTCAAAGATGCTCTTACATAGTTTTCATCACATAAAAGTAGGGTTGACAAATCGTGCGGGTTAGGTCGTTATTTGTTAAAATAACCCTCATACGACACGAACCTGTTAGCGACACAATAACAACACGATAATGATACAAACCCGACACGAACTACAGTCACACGATAACGACACGATCTAACCCTAATTAAAATAATACAAATTTTTAAAAATAACCCTAATTAAAATAATAATAAAAATAATAAAAGAAATAAAAAATACTTAAAACAATAACATTAATTATTAACGAGTTATCTGAATCCGACCTGAACTTGACCCGAAATTATCGTGTCCTTATTTGGTCGACCTGATAAGGACACGAACTCGATAAACTTGACACTAACCCATTAATTTCGTGCATATTCGTATCGTGTTTTTGTATCGTATCAAAAATTGACAGCCCTACGTAAAAAGAAAAAAAAAAGGGGAGAAAGAAAAAGAAAAGAAGGAGAAAAAAGAGGCAGGGATATATTTGTCCATCAAATGATGAGCTGTGTGGCGCTAGCCAAATAACGCCGCTATTGATAGACGAACACAATCCCTTTCACGACTCTGCTCAGAAACTCAGAAGTACAAACACACACACACACACACACACTCACTCACTCACTCACACGAGAAAGATTTAAAAAAGAACTCCAGACAGAGATTCTGAACAGCTCTTGTTTTTATCATTGTTATTAGGGTCGCTAAATTAACAGGAAGGAAAAAGTTGAAATCATGGAAAGAATATAAAGCCTCTTAAAGCGGAAAAAGAAAAAAAAAATACAGTTAACAGAGAATCTCAATTTATTACTCCTTTTTTTGATGATTGATACACCTATGTATACAGTTGTACATACGTGTCGTCGATGACTACAGCTATATGTACGTACAAGTTGGAGACTTGAGGCTGCTGGTTTTACTCTTCTGCTTGCTTCCCAGGTGGGCACTTTCTCTCTCTTGATAATTATTACTTAATTCGTTCAGATTTTTCATTTTATTAATTGGGTTTTTTTTGTTATTGTTCCCGAGCTCAACATTTTGATTTTAGTTTATGATGAGTTCGCGGTTTCCTGGAGATCGCGTGATTGGACTTAATTTTGAGATCTGGAGCTATATGGGTGTAGGATTGAAGGATTTAATTTATATTTGTATGGTTATAATTTTGGTGATTGAGTGGCTATTAAGGAAAAGGATGAATGATGGAGATGGAGATGGATAAACCCATTTTTGTTTTCTTTTGAATTTCTTGAATTGGGTTGAAGTTATTATGAGGAGATGAAAATGATGGATGATTATCTGGTTCTTTAAGTTTGCAATTAGTTGTTTGTAATTCAGAAAAAGTATTTTAAAAGCTATGTTCTGATTGATTTCCTCTCTCTCTCTCTCTCTCTCTTCTCCTTGTTTTTGGGGGGAATTTCAGGATTGTGATACTTCATTCTAATTGCTAGTCTTTGAATTATTTTAAGCCCTGTAAAAGGTGGTTGGCACAATTGATCAAGGTTTACAAGAGTTGATATGTTTTAACAAAGTGATAGATTATTTAGCTAACTAAATTTCAGAAAGCTGAAAAGCTGAAACAATTCTCAAAATGGTTCTTGATGCTCAATACTCAATAGTAGTTGCTGATGCTTTGTATGGCTAATTTGGAGATGTTATCTGCTCAGGGTGGTGCAGTTGATGAACTGTATTATCTTATGATTATGAGCCTTGGATGATCTCATCTTTCTTGCCTATTATTCTTCTTTGATTGGTAAACAAGAAATATAGTTCTCATAGTTATGTGTTATATCAAAATTTGTGGTGCATGCTAACATACAGAATATTTAACGCTCCTGCCATAACTGTTCTGTCGTAACATGCAAGCATGAAAGATTATTTATTGTAGAAAAGATTAGCAGTGTAGTGTAGAGTGTTAAGTTTTAGTGATGAGTTTATAGAAGGGCAGGGTATTGATTAGTTTCTTAAGCTTTGTGATATATGGTAAGACATCTTTTCTGCTTGGTGATGTTTTCTGATAATCCTTGCTGAAGGGATCATCAATATGGCATCCGAACTTGTAAATGCTGCAACAAGTGACAAACTCAATGAAATGGACTGGACAAAAAACATAGAGATTTGTGAACAAGTCGCACATGATCACAGGTAACTCTTACTGCGTTATAGCTTATGTTGATGTACAGTGCTCTTCTGGATGATGTTTTGTAAATTTTCATTGCTGAACTAAAGGTTTTTTTGCATAAAATTTTATTGATAAGTTCTAACATTTTACAATCTTTATATTAGTTAAACTCTCGATTTATTCCTTGTTCTCTTGATAATGGCATATGTATTTATTTAGCTGTGCTTGGCGTGTTTAACAATGCAGACTAGCTAAAGATGTTGTCAAAGCTATCAAGAAACGTCTGGGGAGCAAACACTCTAATACTCAAATCTTAGCCGTAATGGTGAGTGCTGAATTTTGAAGTCCTTCCACTTTATTGGCTATGGGGGATCTTTTTATTGGCATTATTACCACTTTCAAATATGATTTACTTCCTCTTGCTTTCAACCCATTCTTTAACAGCTGTTGGAGATGTTGATAAACAATATCGGAGAACCTATACATAAGCAGGTTATAGATACAGGAGTTCTCCCCATACTTGTGAAGATAGTTAAGAAAAAGGTGAGCATTTTTCTATACCAGTTTATCAGTTCTCGGCTTATTATAGGTGTTGCATTATTTCCCCCCATCCTTTTTACAGTCGGACCTTCCAGTACGGGAAAAGGCCTTTCTCCTATTGGATGCAGCTCAGACATCTGTTGGTGGTGCTTCCGGGAGATTTCCTCAATATTATTCATCATATTATGAATTGGTGGTAGGTATCCGTTGCTGGTTTTGTGACTTATTACCACATTTCAACAATAATGGATAAAGTTAATTTGGTTGATTACTAGTTGAGTCCCGTCTCACTTACTGAGAGGCTCAGCCAAATGCTTCTTCACTTGGATAAAAGTTGCCTAATGCTATAAAATAGTTACACAGTCCAGTTAAGTTGAAATTCTAATTGGTTTTGGATGCTGCTTTTTCCAGTGACGATGCCCAGTTGTCATGTTATTACATAACCTGTAGATCTACTTTATGTGAATCCCTGATATATATAGTGCTTCTTGAGTTTTTCTATTCACCATTCACAAAGAAAACCTTGGACACTGCCAGAGTGCAACATATCCATGTCAACACACACTATTTCTTTTTGTTAAACTAATTTTTAATAACCAGTGTCAAAATTAAATAATATTTTCCAGAGTTCAGGAGTGCAATTTCCTCAGAGGCCACATGATAACCCACAACCTCATGCTACCCCACATGTGGATAAGCCGCCTACTCCGCCTAACAAGGAGCCTGCTGCTCCTCAATCTGATACAATTGTTCCCGCAGCACAAGCCCATGGTGTTCCAGAATCAAGGTATAACTTTTGCAAATATGTATAATGTACCAGCTTAACATATTGAAGGAAGAAACTTGTTCTCAACAGTTTTTTCCCCGCTGTAGTGTTCTTCACTTTACTGAACCGTTCACAACTTTGCTTCAGCATTCTCCAGAAAGCTGGGACCGCATTGGAGGTACTGAAGGATGTCCTTGATACTATTCATACACAGAACCCTGAGGTATTCTTCTGCTAATGATGATAAGGTCAAATCTTCTTAACTTGCAATATCTACATAATAGATATTGGATAGTCAGTGGAAGGTGGATGTCGACTTTCATCTTGTTGACCTTACAAAGTACAACTAAATCTATGGTCAAATAGAGAAGTTAGATTCAGAAATATATTATTGCAGTTGCTAGCACAGTAAGAAAAATGGAATGCATCTTGAGATTGCCTTCGGTAATGCACTCATAATCATTAGTTATTGTTCTCCCAGGGAGCAAAGGATGAGTTTACACTGGATCTTGTAGAACAGTGTTCATTCCAAAAGCAACGAGTGATGCACCTGGCAATTACTTCTCGGTAAGAGATGATATTTTCTGAAAGAATGTCATTTTCACCATGCAATATGCCTTCTCTGTTGGCAGCAATTGTAGATTAGTAGCTTCTTAACTTAGGTTGTTACATCAACTCCCATACCTTCATCATCACTTCTGTTAGCTGCTCTGTTTTTCCAAATTTTTGAGAATATCAATGTGAGATTGTTAAATGAGGTGACACATTTTCAGTTCCTTTCGATAGTTGTATTTTCAATTTTATAAGTGACAGCGAATTTTATTATACTAAATCTCAAATTGTTTATATCCCCCATAGGGATGAAAAAGTTGTTACACGAGCAGTTGAGCTTAATGAGGAGCTTGAAAGAGTGCTGCGGAGGCATGATTCTCTTCTAGCTGGAAGAATGATGTCTAGTACAACTCACATTGTCCATGAAGAAGAGGAGGAAGAGGAAGAGGCTGAACAACTTTTTCGGCGGTATGCATACTATGTGTCCAACTTGTGTTATTCTAATTCAAGTCTTGTTTAGACATTGGTTCCACATTCTGTTTAATTTTTCATCTATTATTTTTTCTCAGCTTTTCCACCAATAGAGCTGCTTATGTTGAACAGGATAAGGAAAGGAAAAGCTTGTGTGCGACCTGAAGATGAAGACTACCAGATAGATCGATCAATAGGATTGATGGGGCTCCCTGTTCCTGGGGAAATGTTACACCGCCCACTCATAAGGCCCCTAACCGTGGAGCGTCAGCAGGAAGCTACACAGCGGCCGAATATGGAGCCTAAGCCAGAAACCATTAGGCCATTGCCTCTGGCAGTGAATCAGGAAGCAAATCTTGGTAGACCGGCTGTGGCAATCCCTCCCCCGCCTGCTAAACATGTCGAGCGTGAAAAGTTCTTCCAGGAGAATAAGACAGATGGATCAGCTCTTTATGGACACATAAGAAGCCTCTCATTGCACAGTAGAAACGCCAGTAGCTCGCACAGTGGGAGCACAGATTTTAGCGACTGAACTAAAGGTATTATCGCTCTGGAAAATGTTCACCCTTTTTCTTCAATTGGTTGGATGTGGTGCTTGTGTTGAGGTTTGAGTTGACTGCCACCATTGTGCCTTAAATTGCCGATCGCGCCGGAGGTGTGCAGCCGGAACATGGGATGTTGTACGAACTTGACTGTTGTTCTCAGAAGTCTGTTTGTTGGGATAGGTACTTGTTATTTTTTGGTTGACTAATAGTAGTTGTTTCACAAACTTGAGGTTTATAGCAAGATGGTGAGCTTGAGCGTGAATTTTCTATAGAAAAAGTTGCTGTTCTACAGACCAAATAGCTATATTTTGTTCTGTATGTCCTTCCAATTTGGTTTTCTCTGTAGATAATGTGTTGTATCTTGTAGGTATAATGGTTGTGGAGTTAAATATATGGGTACATTGGCTTATTGGTAGTCAAACTACAATATTTTGTGCTTGTTAAAAATACTTTTTTTTTCTTTTTTTTTCTTTTTGTCGTTGTTGTTGTTGTTGCTGCTCTTTTGCTAATTAAACTATTCAACTTCTGTTATTTTCTGTCTGAAGCTGTCGTTTGTTGGAATCTCTGAGAGAGATTCTTGGAAGATTCATAGGTTTATATGGGCTTTTTTGGTTATACAGGCTGATATCTCTAAAATCGACTTTAATTGTCCAAATAAAAAACTTGTTCGAGCATCTCCAGCGCCGTTGTCTGCTGCCTCCGTCTGCGTTTGGAAATAAGCAAGTTGAAGTAGGTTTTAGAAGATCGTCGCCGACTCGCCGCCGCCATGTGGATTTGGAAATTGGAAGTTTTTTTTTTTTCTTTTCGCTGCTGTCTCTCCTCTCACAGCGACCATTGCGGTGCTCGCTAATCCCCGTTTCTTTTGTAGTGAACTCACTCTGTTAAACAGATAAATCATTTTCCTGCAATGTGAATCCCTAAAGTCTATTTATAAGTCTCTCTCTTTCACACACACACACAAATAGATGGTCAGAAAGAGAACTACTTGCCTGAGATCAACATGGGTATTATGAGATCGCCGAAATGATGAATATTTAGAAGACAAAAGAAGGCTAGGAAGATGGTGTTGGTCCACTAAAGTCATTGCATCGTGAAACATCACTTATACAAGGCTTATCTTCTAGAGCAATAATTTCATGAAAATATGTGCATCACTTATTTCCAATCAAACAGTCCATTTTAGATTGTTTGGTGGATCCAAGATTATAGAATATCACTCAATTTTTTATAGAATAAGTAAGTTCACAGTTTAGATAGACGATGAAGTGCATCTTAGTTGGTAAGACGATTCTCCTCCAACCAATAGTTCGAAAGTTCGAGTCACTAGGGAAGTAAATGAAAGTCAATTTAGCAGAATTAGGCATATTATTATGAGGGTTATTCTCATTTCTCATATGAATCTCTAACTTAGCCTACAACCTATATAAATAAGGGGTAGGAGCGCATAAAACATCATCCCTGAGAATTTTCGCCCCCCCAGACGGAGCCGAAATTTTGTATTTTATTATAGTCTGTTTTATTCACTTCATGCTCCAGTTATTAGGCTTGTCAATTTATTATCCACCCAATAGATAAGTTGTATGAGGGAATAAACTATAAGATTTTTACGATTGAATTATTGGTGGAGTGAAGAGAGTTGCAAGCAATCTATAAAAAAAATATAAATGAAGATTATCTGGCTAGGGCTCGTTTAATTTTATTTGGTTGTCTGCTAAATGCATTTTAGGTAGATAATTCATTTGATTTGCATGAGTTAATTTAAAATATTAATCTTATGAAATCCTGACAGTTGAACTCTTAATTCAAATTCCATCATTAAACACAGTCAGTTCACCAACTCAAAAGGTTCAAAGTAGGGCTAGTAAATCGTTACCAATTTTGAACCAGTTAGCCTATTAATCGCTTGATTTTAACTGATCGGTTAGTCGGTTAAATCAAAATACCGACTTAAAAATTTATAAACAAATTTTAATTTTTTTCATGAGTTTTTTGGATCACCCATAGATCGACTATGTATACTTTTTAGTCCGCCTGTCACTCTTTTATAATTGCACTCTCTCTTATCTCCCTCTTTCCAAAGGACGTGGGATAATGTATTTTTCTGCTCACCATCTCTCTTCCATACACTCTTCTGAAAAACCCGAGTAACTCAATTAAAATATACACATCGAAAATAACTCGAATATTTAATCTGTTGGTTGGAGGAGAAGGATAAAAATACCACTACATTTTTATTTTTCTTTAGATTAAAAAATCGCATGTAATGTGAAATATCCATTGCTTAAATATGTGAGCGAGGGAAGGATAATCCGTGAAACACGTGGCGAAATGCCAATACACAAACAAAATAGCCACTATTGAGCAACGAGCGTTACACTGCTGGTGCTGGGTCCTCTATTTCCACAATCTTTTCTGAAAATTATTCTACTCCTTCACTTCTCTACAATCTCTAGATGAACCAATCCTCCATGAATATACGAATTCAAGCTCCTTCTCCGTCTCTGTAAGTACTTCATATTTTTTACTGTTTCGCTTCGAATTATGCTTATAAGTGGTGTTACCGAGTGTTGCAGTGTGTGAATTTTGTGCTAATCCGTGATTTATCTACTTGTGTCTTGCTTTTGGGGGTTCTAGCATGTAAAATCGGTTGGTTTTCCGTGAAGAAGTTGAGTTGAGTTTTAACAGGTCACTTTTCAAGGGAGGGGCAAAATTAGGGTTTAAGTTTGCTGGTAGGTGCATGGGAAAATGGGGGTGCACTAATCTAGCTAAAATATCTGAATTCGTGAAGACGAGGAAGTTTTGGAAGAGAATTGCAAGTGAATGAGAAGTTATTACGATTAGCCAAACTGGATTTTTGAATGATCTTTATACAGTTCAATGGTTTGTGGTTAACTGACTGGGTAGCTTGCTATATGCTTGTCCTAAATGCTGTTATGAATCCACCCAAGAGGTGGCCTATTGCTATCAATTGGCATCTTAAAAGCATACATTTCTTGGCAGCTTACTTCTTTTTCTACACTACAATCAGTTCTAATGGCGAATTGTATATCAGTACTGAATGGGATTGGTTTAGCTTAAAATGGATGTAACTTGCAAACAGTATTGGCTTCCAGCTGGAGGTATTAATAATTTATACGTGAAAACCATGGAAGATACAACTAAGTTATTCATTTGGGAAGTACAGTTACAGTGGCACTGGCGATTGTTCGCTATTCATGGTTACAGTGAGGCTTGGGAGAAGACTTTAGAGAATAAAAAAGTAACTTTAGGTGTAGAATCCTTTTGACATAGTATACTAGTAAAATCGATTAGAAACTTGTCTGTATCTTCAGAATTACCCAACTTAAAGAGGTTAAGGCTTGGATTATCTACAGTGACTAATGATGTAGGATGAAACAGAAGTCATGAAACAGAAGTCAGCATATAGTGTGTTGCCTTTTTATCCTCCATTTTTCTGGTTTATACATAACACTACAGAAAAATTCTGATGCTATATGCTACCTTTTTCTCACAGACTACTGCCACGAGCCAAAGTCTGCTCTCAAGGAATGTGTCCTTGCATAAAGGTGCAGTTGGAAACTTGTTCCAATCCTAATCTTTTAAAGGCATCCATAGTTGCAAGATGCTCCTTGGGGTGGTCCAAGACATCTTCTGTATTTGCAGAGCAATCAATCAAGCATTCAACACGACCAGCAGCCCTGGTTACCTCTGCCTCTCAAGAAACGTCCACCCCTACCCTAGTTGGTGATGAAAAGATTGGAGTTTTATTGCTTAACCTTGGAGGTCCTGAGACTCTAGATGATGTACAGCCGTTCCTGTTTAATCTTTTTGCAGATCCAGTTAGTAACTCTTGGTTACACCATTCTCTTCATTTTGCTGGTAATTTGTGGAAATGACTTACAATTATTTTCTCTGTTGTTTTTGCATATTGGGAAGTAGGATATTATTCGACTTCCAAGATTATTTCGCTTTCTTCAGAAGCCCTTGGCACAATTTATATCTGTTGCTAGATCGTCGAAGAGCAGAGAAGGATATGCTTCAATCGGTGGTGGTTCTCCACTGCGTCGCATCACTGATGCTCAGGTGTGATCTTATTGATATGAATGGAAACTCTACCTTAAAATAGGATATCTTCAAGGTTGTTATTTGATTTCCCATGAATTCATAAAAACACCAACATCAAGCAGTTATTTTTATTTTGTTGACGTTTTTGAAAACCTTGCTTTTCGGAGCTGCTCCCAGCTTACACTATGGTAGAGGAGGTGCTGTGAAGATCTAGGTGTGTGAGCAGTACGAGCTGAAAGGCTCCCATACTGTTTGGAGGGCAGGGGGCATAGATTAACAAGCTTCCTTCCTGCACTTTGTAGTGAAATCCTATTCATAATGGAATTAGGTGAACCTTGAGACCAAAACCAGTGCGATTCAGAGGGAATGGCCTCTTTTCTGCAAAGGAAGACCGACCGCCGAAGCATTAGTTAGTTGGGAATAATAAAAAATTTGGGGGGCATAGAATGTGAAGTTGCATAAAGAAATATATGATGGTAACTTGGTATATTCCAGAGTTTTCTATAATGCGTTTTGCTCTATGTTCTTTTCATGACGGGTTTGCATACTGGAAAGAATGGGAGAATAGTTTACCATATTTAGATACTTATCCTTGTTTTGAAGGTCCATTCATCTTTTAAATTTGATAGAATCTTTGCCAGATGGGAACTGATATGACTTGATGCTTTATGTTAGTTAGTCAACTTGTTTAGCATTCTAAATTTGACTGCTGTGGCCATTGGGAAGTAATATATTAAATTCTCTAGGCGTTTCTGATATGGTTCATATCTTATAAGTCCATTAAACTGTACCAAATTGCTATCTCTAGGCTGAGGAGTTGAGAAAGGCACTGTGCGACAAGAATGTTCCTGCAAAAGTGTATGTTGGTATGCGCTACTGGCATCCGTTCACTGAAGAAGCTATTGAACAGGTATGCTTACTTTTGAGTTTGCTTTAAATTAAACAACTATTTTGATGACTCTATGGTCATTGTGTATAGACCTTTGGCTTATAGCAGCTTATAGCTGGAATGTGATTTCTTTGTTAATAGTTATGCTAGGTCTAGCCTCAAACTTAATTCTTGTATTTCATAGGAGATCATTCTTCTGTCACAAAGCTGGGTGAACAGAGAGGGGGAGGGGGAGATGTGCAGTTTCAATAATTTTAGAAGTAGAATAAAAAAGATGAACGTCAAGATCCCAACAGTCAATGTCTGTGCCTGGGTGTTTACTTTAAATAAGCTCTTATTGTAGTTCATACATCCCACTATTTCTATTCTTTATTGGTAAGCTAGTCAACAACTTCAAGAATTGCAATTACTTAATTTACTTCTGATGTCAAATCTTTATATGGATGTCAAGAGAGCTTATCAGGCATCAGGAGGCATCAGCTCTTGCTTATTTGGTGCTTCTAGCATCACAGTTTTCAATATGTATCGCTATCTGTGACTAAATTTCTTACGGCTTTCATTGTCTAGATTAAGCGAGATGGAATTTCAAAGCTTGTTGTGCTTCCACTCTACCCGCAATTCTCAATCTCTACTAGTGGTTCAAGTCTTCGGCTTCTGGAGAGTATATTCAGGTGGTTATGTCTGGATGTAAAATTCATGTATGAATCTTTCATGGCTAAGAAAATCCTGTTTCATGAAAATTTGTTATACTTTAGGGAGGATGAGTATCTAGTCAACATGCAGCATACTGTAATTCCTTCCTGGTACCAGCGGGAAGGATATATAAAAGCTATGGCAGATTTGATTCAAAAGGAGTTGGCAAACTTTGATTGCTCTGAGGAGGTAATGATGATGGTGGCAGTTTTATATGTATGCTTCATTCCTTCTATTACAACAATTGCTCAAGCTGCTTTGTACAAGCTATTTACATGATTGAATCAGAAATTCAAAATAAAAAAGAAATAATTAGTTTAGATGCACATTCTATTTCAATTGATAATAGTTGTTTATAACAGGTGATGATTTTCTTTAGCGCACATGGGGTACCACTTGCATATGTAGAGGAAGCTGGTGATCCATACAAAGCTGAGATGGAGGAGTGTGTTGACTTGATCATGGAAGAACTTGAAAAAAGAAGGGTAAACAATGCATATACCCTTGCCTATCAGGTATGATACTTTTTTAGCTTTGTATTTTGTAAAAGTAATAAGCTTGTGTTTCAGATCTATGGTGTAAAAGTTCGCCACAAAGGTACATTTACTCTCTGGCTTTTATGCCTTCATTCATGTTACACATGCTTCCGCAAGTTTTCCGGTCGGCCTGTGGTTCCACCACAACAAATTAAACTTCATGCTAATGATTTCGTACTTATATCTTTAAGTCCACATTCTTACGTCTTTGAACTTTTTTTTTCCCCTGGCCTGTAGTTATTTCTTCACTATTTTGATTTTTTGATTAATCTGTTACAGAGTAGAGTCGGACCTGTAGAATGGTTGAAACCCTACACAGATGATACAATCATTGAACTTGGACAAAAAGGAGTGAAAAGTCTTCTAGCTGTCCCAATTAGGTGAGACTGTGTGGTCAGTACATGCCACCATTTTGCTCATATTTTCCCTTGCTTTCTGATAGGGGAAGGGGGTATACAAAGGATCACTTTTTGTCCTCTTCTGATATGGCTGTTTCAACTGGTAGTTAATCACATATTTTTCCATCAATATTTTACCACAGTTTTGTCAGCGAACATATTGAAACCCTGGAGGAAATGGATGTTGAATACAAAGAATTGGCTCTAAAATCTGGCATAGAAAAGTGGGGACGAGTTCCTGCACTTGGTTGCGAGCCTACTTTTATTTCAGATTTGGCTGATGCAGTTATAGAAAGTCTTCCATATGTTGGAGCGATGGCTGTCTCGAATCTTGAAGCTCGACAGGTAATTTATATTATTCATTCTCGTGTTTAAATCTTAAAATGTTTGGTTCTTGTTTGAAACAGGCTATCGTAGGAGTGTAGTATTAGAGTTCCTCCATTAGAAGCAAACATAATAAATAGATAATCTTTTATTAATCGAAGCTTGAAAATTGCAATTAATTTTCTTTTTTTGATAGTTCCATTACTATATCTTTCTCTTCACTTTTTTCTGAGGGTGGGAAGTAGAAAATATCATATGTATGCTTATCAGTGGCAGTGTTCATGGTCTGTGTCGCAATCACTACTGAAGCTACAAAATTGTGGGAAAGTAGTGGTACTTTTCTGTGGTATCACTCACCTCTCTTAGGGAGTTAGGGTAGCCAATTTGTTCTTGGTGAAAGTAGTGGTGTTCTACAAGCCCAAAAATATTGGAATTGCTGGATTCTCCACATTCTTCGCCTTTTCTTAATATTCACTCGTATTTTTTCTGGATCTTGTCATTTGCTAGATTCTCCAGTATCCCTTTGTTTTCTCTTGAGTATTCTGCTCTTTGTACAACTGTCCAGATTTAATAGGTGTCTATGGTTTCTTCTGCAGTCTTTGGTCCCACTCGGCAGTGTAGAGGAGCTATTGGCAGCATATGATTCACAGCGTAGGGAGCTTCCTGCGCCTGTAGTAGTTTGGCAATGGGGTTGGACAAAAAGTGCTGAAACATGGAACGGAAGAGCAGCCATGCTGGCAGTACTTGTTCTGCTGGTACTCGAGGTGACCACTGGGGAAGGTTTTCTTCACCAGTGGGGTATATTGCCCTTGTCTCGGTGACTACAATTTCCCCCATCTCCTTTCATCCTCTTACTCGCCTCTATATACCTACACTCTGAAATATATATATGGGCCCTAGATAAAAAAAGATACTACTGCTTTTGAGGAAAATCAAGAATGAAAAAAATCAGAAGTTATCTTTACAAGTTGGATTCAGAGAAAGCAGGATATTCATACCATCAGACCTCTCAAATCTATCAGAGGCGACTGCTGCAAACTTCTGGACTTGTAGTACCTGGTTCTAGTTCAGTTGGACGAGGAGAAATCAGGAAATCAAAAGGTTGCGAAGTTGAGACTCTCACAATTTGACAGTCACTTGGCCTACAGGTTAGTTTTCCAGCAGTGAGCGACCTACTTTTCTTCTCTGGCTTTAACTAATGATTCGGGTTTGCAGCAGAGTTTCTCTACTCTCTTTTTGTTTTCCTCAATAATTATATTGAACGAACACGATGTTGTATACACCCCTGACATTTGATATTCATGACCACTTGCGGTTGGTGCATATTGACGAATGATGAGAACTTCGTTTTGAATGTGTATGTTTATTATACTATGAGTTATATTTCTTGTTGGCCTTTTATCTTTTGACTGTTTTATCTCTTACCTGATAGATCTGTTAGCGAACCAAGCTGTTTATCATAATAATAGTTGATCCAGTAGCTGTTTATTGATGGATGTTTCACCAAGCAATAGTTTGATGTTGGATGAGATATAGGCTTCTACATACATTTTATAATTCTCAGTCTACTTGACTTAGAAATTTCATGCTATAGGATTTGAATTATAGATGTAAAACATATTGTTTATTTTCAAATCCAATAATATAAAATCATTAGATAACATATTATGCAGCTTTGTCAAAAGAGGTATAAACTAATTAAACAAACACAATCCATCAATTGAGATGAAACTCTCCACTAGCATGAACTTGCTTAACTTGCGTCTCATAATAATCCTCTTCCTCTTCCTCCTCAACCTCCTCCTCCTCCTCTTCTGGTTCCTCATCTTCTTTCTCTTCCTCCTCCTCTCCTCCCCATCTGAAGCCGAGGGGCCTCGATGACGCCGGAGGTTTCCGGGCTTCACTTACAATCTTCATGATCTCCTCGACGCTCTGAAGTGAAGACAAGCTGGGGTTGTCTCTCTGGTAATACACTGCTTGGTTTGCTTCTGTAAGTTCACGCGGTAAGTTCTTCAAGAACCATGGATGGTTCTTGATCTCCTTTATGTTGATTCTCTGCAACATGCAGTTAATTATGCAAGAATGTATGTGTTATTAGTTAGCTCATAGAAAATGAAATAATGTAGAAGATGATGTTAAAAGAAATTGCAGAGATAGGAAGATTGCCATGATTGCTAAAATCATGGTTCATAGCCATTTTAGCTATTTAAAATGGCAAGATGCTATCATGTTAAGACAAGTTAATGTTATTTTTTAGCTAAAGACTAGAGAGAGTATATGCTCTAAGCCTTGAGATAAGAAAATATGAAGCTTAAGAACATTCCATTTTCCTCTGAAATCACCCTATCAACTTTTGTATAAGATCGAGTGTGGATTCATCATTTTGTTGAATAAATTCGCAGTCTTAGATTCGAATCTCATAAGGGGTGAAAATTCTCTGTTTTTTTAATTCATCACTTTTCAAAGAAAATTATCATATTTCACAAAAATTCATCATGTTTCATAGCTATTAGTTTCTATTTTAACATGGATTTTTAGCCTAACCCTTCCCCAAAGGATCATTATAATAAAAAAGAAATCATTTTTAGTAGAAATTATGAACTATTGCTTCTTTACATATACATAATTTTTCTTCATACATTAATGTGACTTCTATATGATTGTTTTTTGTATGACAATCGTATATCATTCAAAGATCAATGATTAAAATTGAGTCTTAGTTAATACAGAAACGAAAAAGTTTTTATTCGATCATCTACGTATAGATAACATACCCGAGAGGAATTTGCAACAAAAATACGGGAGAGTAGGTGCCTGCAGTCTTGAGAGATATGAACATAGTCCGGAATTTTGTATTGTGTGGCCATTATTTTCTGCAGAATTAATGGATCATCAAATTATTATATATCCATTCCAATTTTTGTATACCACACACACACACACACTTACTGTAATAGTTTTTCTGAAATTCTTGGGGTCGTCTGGATCTTCGAACGGGTAAGCTCCCACCAGCATCACGTATAGGGTAACTCCACAAGACCACACATCTGCCATCTATTTCCCAAAGTAAAAACAAAAATTAACATCTATTTATTTATATAGTCTCACATTAAAAGAAATATTTACATAACGTTGCTTTGGAATTTGCATGACTTAACTTGGATGGTAAACTAGTCGGTATTTGATTAGCTATTAGTATTGAGTTCATGCCATCCACAAGAGAATATTTTATACTCCCTCCGTCCGCCATTACTTGTCCCATTTGGAAGGGCACGAGTTTTAAAAAATGAAAAGTAAAGTGAGTGGAAAAAATTAACGGAACTTGGATCCCACTTTTATATATTAGTTATATATTGAATATGAGTTGAATGAGTTAGTGGATTGTGGGACTCACTTATCAAAAGAACAAAATTTAAAATGAGACATTTCATGGCCGACATCCCAAAATAACAAAATGGGGCATTTAACGACGGATGGAGAGAATATTTAATGTATTATAAATAACTTTTAAGTTATTGCTTATGTGAAAAATCAAGGAAAAGAAAGTGTATAATTGACATGATTAATTCTAGATGAAGAAAGTGCATAGTAGTATTATATTTGAGGTGTCCATACTGTTTGTGACAGCCCATGTGTTCACCATGTTACTCATTATTTGTATGGAAAAGAGTACATCAAACTCCAATTCCCAAACAAATAAAAAAATAAACTACATTTTTATGCATTTAGCATCATTCTTAAAATATTAAAAATATAATTGTCCATCTTCCCCTCCCTTTAAATTAGGGTTAATATGTCCCTCTCATCGCCCAACATTAAATTCACTTTTTAATATACATTATTTAAATAAAATTTATTATAATATAACAAAAATATTGTAGCTTGAACAATTATATACTCCAATCATGAAATAGTCTATTCTAATAATCAATTATTAATTGAAAATTAAATTTAAATTATTGTTTCTAATTAGATATAATCAATAGTAATTAATAATCATGAACTTAAACTAAAATGTAAAAATTGAAGTCAAGGAAAATGATTTTAAAAATTTAAAAATAATAATAATAACATAACACAGATGAGATACTAGAAATGAGATAAAAGATTTCAAGTGCCCAACCCTACCATATCATTCCATGTGACCCTAATTATTCCCCTAATTGTGGTTAAGGTATGTTACTTATTTATTTAAATGTGTTGTTCTCCAAAATAAATAATTTAGCTTTGTAAAACATTGATTCAAAAAAATAACAAGGAAGTATCAAAGAAAAAGAAAGTAATTAATGAATAATATATATAATGAAATATTAATCTATGAAAGTTGCTATTGGAATTGATGCCAAAATAATTCCACCT
This sequence comes from Monilaria moniliformis, assembly GCA_034509125.1. Classification (NCBI taxonomy): domain Eukaryota; kingdom Viridiplantae; phylum Streptophyta; class Magnoliopsida; order Caryophyllales; family Aizoaceae; genus Monilaria; species Monilaria moniliformis. The sequence continues at coordinate 49,518 of JAYDZE010548553.1, read as the reverse complement.
TTGTTTAGAAACAATTAAATTTAGAAGAAAAAAAAAAGACAAGAGCAAAAGCAAGAAGTAATACTATTCAAGACTAATTTTTATAATTGATAATAGTAGTAATTCAAACCAATAATATTAGATAAAATAATACTCCCTCAGTCAACAATTAATAATTTTGTTTTGCCATTTTCGTCCATCTATCAAAATTAGTCACATTTCAATTTTAGTAACTTTCCCACAAGGCCCTTATTTTTTCTCTTTTTCAATCATTTTTTTCTCTATTAATAATACTCCCACCATTTTTTCTCTATCTCCAGCCACTTTTTTTTTTTACTCTCTCTAACAACTTAATCAATTTTGCATTAAAATTCGTAACATCAACTACCAAGACTATTGGTTGTAGACGAATGGAGTAAATCGCATACCTTGCCGTCGTATTCCCGGCGAGAGAGGACTTCTGGTGCTATATACGCCGGCGTCCCAACCGTGGACTTGGGCCTTGAGTGTAACACCGATGACTGGTAATAAATATCACCATTTCAATAAAAAATTTAATTGATTAATTTTTATATCCAGATAATGAATTTTGACATTATTAGTAAATAAATTGGTATAAATGAACCTTGGAGTAGCCAAAGTCACAGATTTTGAGGCGTGGTGCTGGGCTTCCATCTAACAGCGTATTTTCCAATTTCAGATCTCTGTGACATATTTGCTGCATTTTGCACATGCAAAACTCAATATCAAAAGGAAAAAATAATTATAAAATCGAACCAAGCTATTCAAAATAATACACATTATGTTGGGACTTGTAATGCATTTATGAACAAATTCTGAAGCATTTTATCGATTCTATCTCAACTTTGATAACTGTATCGATTCTATACTAATCTTTCGAATTTATCAATTTTATCCCCATCTTTCAAATTTGTATCAATTTTTATCAGCGAAATTTCACTCTAATGGTTGAGTTGTACCATGATTTTTCGGAGAATGACCTATTACTTTGCTCCGAAAAATATGTTGTATATGAGGATATTAATATTTCACTTTAATTTTATTTATTTAGAAATAATTATATCGCAATTGATAAAATTAATGCAAATTTGAATTATATGGATAAAATTGATAAATTTGAAAGATTGAGGTAGAATTGATACAACTACTAAAAATTATGATAAATTAGTAAATTTTAAAAATTCAGATATAATTAATAAAATCATTAAAGACCCGGAAAAAATTAGTATCCGATCTTTGTAAAATTACTTGCATTAAAATGTATAACATATCCCAATATTAATCACTACACCAAGCTTAAGCCCCTTTTCATTCAAGGTATGTTCGCCTATGTTTTATATATATATATATATATATACCAAATTTCGATAGAAATAAAAATGCAAACACTATATTTTAGTGTAAATAAAAGTGTGAGATTTAATTATTTTGGCAAATAATTAGGAATTATCATACATACCATGGAGTGGCAAAAGGAGACTCCAGAAATCAATTGCTGGAAGAAGTACCTTGCCTAATATTAATATATACACATGAAACCAAAATATAGTTAGAAATAAAAAATGGAGACATCAAAATATAAAATAACCTAAATTTTTAATTACACTATTTCATAATATATATATCTCATTCCGGGACGGAGTCGGAAAATTACGTAGAGGGGCAAATTTTCTCTGATTGAATTTTTTAGTGAAAAATAAGATAAATTATCAGATTTTTTCATTAAGTTTTGAAATTTTGAAAGACACATTTGCCCCTCCTAAACATAAGGTGGCTCCGACCCGATCACATCTGACCTCATCTTCACTAAATCTACCAGCACTGCAAATTCGATCGAATAGCTCTCCACCAGCTGCATACTCCATCACGATTGCCAAATGTGTCGGCGTCACAACCACCTAATCCAACCATTATTTATTTAAAAAATTAATTAATAATGAATTAGTTGCCAAAATTTTAAAAAAAAATTGAAAATGTGGTAGATCCTACCTCTTTGAAACGAATAATATTGGGATGGCGAAGTGATCTGTGGTTGATGATTTCTCTGGCTACATTTTCGTCAATCTGCAAATTTGCAGAACAATTAATTAATTAATTAATTGATGCTGAAATTAATGGAAAAGTGTATGTATAGGTAGGTACCTTATGGCCACGCTCGATGTATTTCATGGCGACGAGCTCCTTAGTTTCTTTATGCCTGAGAAGCCTGGCAACTCCGAAGTTTCCAGCTCCAAGATGTTTCACAAGATCGTATTTCTCCATCCTTTTCTCTTCTCTCTCTGCTCTTCTTTGACTTCTCTCTGAAACTCACTATCTTCTCTCTCTAACTATATACATATATATATATGTATAGGTGGATCACTTATGTGAAAACACATTATAAAACTCAATAGCAGGTTTGATGGGTCTTAATTAACCCATGTGGCCAGTATGCTTTGCCAAATATTAAACCACCATTCTTACTGTGTTGGAGTGTGTTCTCTTTTATTGTAAATGTACCGTGTAAAAACGGGACTGAGAAAGGATTTTACCCTCTCTCGTTCCTCATTTTCGCTCCAATGAGACTGTAAGGTATTGGTGAGATAATAATGTTATCTGATTGGAATAAAAAGGATTGAAAGAAACGAGGAATTTAAAGAGAAAGAATTTCTTTATCTCCTTTTTTTTTTTTCTATGATAAATTTACAACTAAAAAAACGCATCCTTACTAAAAGTCCATTCGGTGACACCAACAATGTGGTCTTCTATCTGTAACAGAGAGATTTAAGATTCAAATTTCACCGTTCTCTTATAACAGGTCAAAAAAATTATGTTATTGAAACGTAACCTAGTCCATAAATTTACATGGATGATAAAAATTGATTTTGAAATGAAATTATGTTTTGTTCTTTTCATGATAATGGTTTTAATGCATACTATAATGTGTTTCTTCACCAAAATTTGAACTCATAAATCCACGATCCTGTATAATTTAATTGATAAGACGCTTATTTTCCAATCAGCAGATTAGAAATTAAGTCACCTAATTAGTTAGTCTTTGTGTGTGTGTGGATGTGTGTGACAAACTATGCACAAGTGGAGTAACAAATTGTTGAAATTATAAGTTTGTCTGTTTGTCACATGTGACTGTCTTATTGGATGAGTTGACTTTGATGTTTCCTAAGTTAATATTATGACAGTAAACTGATGATGATCACCTTTAATAAAACTATAAGTTGGACTAAATAACTTAATAGTCCTCTATTTCTTTATTTTGTCAAAACTTTTATTTACATTCTGTGTTTTCATCATTTTCTGAATAAAAATTCTCAACCTAGATCATGTTTTATATTAATTATATTTAATACATATTTAAAAAGGGTTACATATGCAAATAAAATCATCACATATTGATCCAATTTTCAATTAAACACCATTTTTAAGTAGTACCAAAAGTATGTTATATATTGATGGGATAATTGCCATTTAAATCATAATTTTTCGTTGACTTCTGGTCAATTCCATAACTTTTGAAATTGGAACATAAAATCATAATTTTTGTCATTTTCTCAATTATCACACAGATCAAAATTTCGGCGAAATTGGTGGTGACGTGTCGGCCAGAATGCAACAAAAAGTTATGATTTAAATAACAATTATATCAACGACATCGTTTTGAAGAACGGACGTTTTGTTTACGTCGGAAATTCCGGCTGACACGTCACCACCAATTTCACTAGAATTTTGATACGTGGGGTAATTGAGAAAATGTCAAAAGTTATGATTTTATGTTCCAGTTTTAAAAGTTATGGAATTGATCAAAAGTCAACAAAAAGTTATGATTTAAATGACAATTATTTCTATATTGATTTATGGGATCACCCTCAATTTATCCAGCATTTGAATTCGACCATTTTGTAATTAGCCTTGTGTGTGTGAGAGAGAGATTGAGAATGGAGGTCCACGGGCATGAGAGAGAGAGAGATTAATAGATGGGAAATAGAGGTCCACGGGCATGAGAGAGAGAGAGAGGTCCACGGGCATGGGACTACATATGCGTCTCTAATACTAAATCCCACTTGTCACCTACTCACCAATAAATCCTGCATCTGCTAACAAATGCATCCTGTCAATATAATTTCATGTATAGTCATCCAACATCCAATTTTATTTATTTTTTGTCTACATTTGATGGAAAGTATTGAATGTGATATTTATCCAACGGTTGAAGAGTACTATTAAACAAATTTTATAGTTTTTAAACATATTTATCCTTTTCTATGGTAATCCTTATGTCAATTGTACTACTAAAATTAGATTGTGTCTCAAACAAAATTATTAAAATCTTGAAAATAATATGAAGTTAACTCAAAAGACTATTTATAGACTTAAAAACGAATCCTAAATCCGAACTTAGAAAAGAAATTAGAATTCTAAAACGAGAAGGAATATAATACTATTAGGAAACTAGTTCAAAATTACGAAAATGAAGCGAAACTTAGTTGGTAAAACGTTTTCCCAACAACCAATAGATAATTTTGAGCAATCTGTTTCGTATCTAATATGAATTTGGTAATAACTGTTTCTCAAGTCTAGCTCTTGGAATTCTTTGAACACCATATGCTAAGAACCATGCGTTGCTCTGCCAACTCAACATATCAGAAGTCTCTGGCCTTTGATATAATATCGTTTGAGGTTTTTTTTTTTTTTTTTTGTCTTTTTCTTCTCTTTCGCATACTTCTTTCTCTTTCATCTTTATTATCCGATATTCTCTCTCATCTTTTTTTTTCTATTGTCTACAGTCTCTCTTATCTGCACTCTATCTCTCTCTCCCACCTAAGGAAGATTAACGCGATCATTAATCAAGTAATCGCCACCCATTTCCAATTACCACCTCATGCTCCATTGCTCCCAGCTCTCTATCATCCTGAAAATATTTGAAGTAAACGTGAACTAAGTAACAATGCAATCAGTGAGGCTAATGTCTTTTTTTCTTTGAAATTTCTTTTAAACAACTTTTGTAAATATCATGCATGTTGGTCAATTATAGAAACACTTGAGAAAAATATTTACTATAATTGCTAAAATATCTAAGTTATTTTTTAAAATAAAAAACACCTTTTAAAATAGAATTAGGAGTGATGTTTAGTTCTTAAATCGTAAAGATCTACGATAGACTCGTGATTGGGTTGAATGAATTTGTTGTCTTGAATTCGAATCCTATAGCGAGCGAAAATTCCAATTTTTAAATTCATACATTTTAACAACGATTTCATACATGTTTCATAGAATAATCATCATGTGATGTTTTATTTGAAATAATTGAGTTGAAGAAACACATTTCATGTGTCGTGCAATTGACCAATAAAATCGATAACTTAATTTCTAGATTCGTCAAAGGAAATTTTTAAATTTTTTTAGGGTTAAGTTTTAGAAATTTGGCATGAGTTCAAATTTTGTTGGTGAATAACTCAAAATCTTGAAGTCTGATGGGTAATTTGAAGGTATCGTTATAAATTTCTTGATAGTAGCTTTCTAATTGTATCCATAGTATTAAATTTTGATAATTGAAAGTGGTTGAAAAATGGCCCAAAAGCTACTGTTAAAAATTTCCATATTTTCTTCTTTTTTTGTTAAAATTTGGATTCTTGTTTCACGTACTATTAGAAAGCTAACGTTGAGAGCTTTCCTTTAGATGGCCTATCGGACCTTAAAAATTTGAGTTATTTGTCAACGAAAGCCAAAAAAAATTCAAAAAAATCATATATTTTTTGACAAAATAGATAGAATGAGTAAAAATCAAAATTTGAATATAGTTCATTCATTTATAAAGAATTAATCATTTTTTTATATAATATTTTTGAATAGAGGAGATGCTGTATTTTGCCTATTTATAGGCAACTAACCAATAAAAATATAAATTTTCCATTCTATTATAAGTATGTGCCCAGATGTGAATAGAGCTGCGCTTGGTTTCATTGCCAAAAACCCTACTAAAACCCCGAATCATCCTCACTTTCATTAATTGCATCAAAGTTCTGAAATGCTTCGAGCTAATTCGGTCTGCGCAAATCGCAATGCGTGAGTTCTCTTCATTCTTAACCTGTTTTCTCCTATGCGGAATTGAATTTGAGATTCGCTGTTGCTTTATATGTAAATCCTCCTAGTCAATCAATCGGTGATAGAACATTTAGATGCATCGAGCTGTGGTATTATGGCGCTGTGGAGCAATCAGAAACAGATGTACGATTTTCTCGCACAGTTCAACGTTTATCAGCTCTCAATTGAATAATGATGTGCGTTCAAGAAATGATAATGAGGGTTTTCCATTTAGAGCATTTACATACAGCACTTATTCGTTCACGAGGCGGGCGCCTGACCCAAATGACCCGGCCACCTTGATGAAGGAGGATGGTGTGGCGGTTTGTTCCCAAATGTGGACTGAGAATTTCAGGGAGCCTGATAAGACTGTTACTAATTTGACTAATCATTTGAGAAGGTTTGAGTTGTGGGTGTTGGCTTACCAGAAGGTGTCTGCGGATGCGACTGGGGCATATATGCCCCGTAGCTCCATCACTCGTTCTGCGCTGGAGGACTTGTTGGCGCTACGCAACGCGGTCCTTGATTGCAGGTTTAAGTGGGGGAGTAGGCTGGAGTTTTTTATTAGGTCCCCCAATGACAAGACTGATTATGAGTCGTTGTCGAAGAGGAAGATCAAGGCAATCTTGACTACCACGCAGCCTTCACCTTTCCAGGATAAGATTGTCCAGGAGGTGCTTTTGATGGTTTTGGAGCCGGTATATGAGGCAAGGTTTTCGCAGAAGTCATATGCGTTTAGGCCTGGAAGGAATGCCCACACAGTGCTGAGGGTAATCAGAAGGAGTTTTGCAGGTTACTTGTGGTATATAAAGGGGGACTTGAGTACAGTGCTTGATGGTATGAAGGTTGGAATGGTGATCAATGCTCTGATGAGGGATGTTAGGGATAAGAAGGTGATTGATTTAATAAAAGCTGCATTGACCACACCAGTTATCACCGGTAGGGCTGATGATGGAGAGAATAAAAAGAAAAAGAAAAGGAAGTATCAGAAGAAGAGAGTTTTGGCAGAGGACGAGCCGAAGCCTGATCCATATTGGTTGGAGACGTTTTTCGGGTTTGCACCAGAGGAGGCTGAGATACATCCTTCTTGGGGTCATTGTGGAATCCTTAGTCCTCTTTTGGCTAACATATGCCTTGATGAATTGGACCGCTGGATGGAAGACAAAATTAAGGAATTTTATAAACCATCTACTAGTGATGTCCTATGGAACAATCCTGATGGGGAGGCAGAACAAGGAAATACATCCTGGCCGGAATTTGTCCCTACCAGTGGTCCAGATAAGACTCGGAAAATTGATTACATACGTTATGGTGGTCATATCTTGATTGGAGTTAGAGGACCAAGGGCAGATGCAGCAACTCTAAGAAAGCAGTTGGTAGAGTTCTGTGATGAGAAGTATATGTTAAAACTGGATAATGAGTGCCTCCCCATTGAGCATATAACGAAAGGCATTATGTTTCTTGACCATGTATTATGCCGTAGAGTTGTCTATCCTACTCTTCGTTACACAGCTACTGGTGGAAAAATTATTAGTGAAAAAGGTGTGGGAACGTTGTTGTCAGTTACAGCTAGTTTGAAACAGTGCATTAAACAATTTAGAAAGTTGAGTTTTCTCAAGGGAGATAGAGACCCAGATCCACAACCTTGTTTTAGAATGTTTCATGCTACACAGGCTCACACAAATGCTCAGATGAACAAGTTTTTGTCAACAATGGTTGAGTGGTACAGATATGCAGATAACAGGAAGAAAATAGTCAACTTTTGTTCATACATCCTTAGAGGCTCACTAGCAAAGCTCTACGCTGCAAAATACAAACTGAGGTCAAGAGCTAAGGTTTACAAGATTGGTGCTCGGAATTTGAGTCGTCCCCTAAAAGAAAAGAAAGGGCAATCACCGGAGTTCCATAATTTATTGAGAATGGGTCTTGTAGAATCAATTGATGGGCTTCAGTATACCCGAATGTCTCTAGTACCTGAAACAGACTATTCCCCATTGCCATTAGGTTGGAGACCAGATCATGAGAAAGCATTGCTTGAATATATAAGGCTTGAGGACTCGAGGACTCTGGAGGAGCAACGAAACTGCCTTAAGGAATGTGGCCTGGTTTCACCTCAGGATTATATTTCAATGCTTGTCTGGAACTACAAAAGGAATGCCATTTCAGTCAATCATGTTCCTTATATGCTAAGTAGCGAGAATGTAATAAATAAAGAATCTGGCTTATTGAGCTCAAATGATGAAAGCATCGAGGACGACAAAGAAGGAGGTATTAGTGCAGCACAAATGTAGGATACTCCATAGTCATTTTCTTCCCAAGTGACTTTTCTTTGTTCTTGTTTTTTGCAGGAAAAGTTGTAACTCAATCTTAAACAAGTTCAAGAAAGATACCAGTTTGTATTCTATTCATACTTCTTTTGGCTTTGTATATCATTTGTTCCTTTATTCAGATTGCATACTCTACCCAAAATGTCACTGCTTTGCTGTTTAACACATGGCAACAAGTCAACTGAAGAATATTATGGTTGAAAGATGTAATGCCTATGTTTGTTATCTCATGCAATTGAACAATTTATTGGCTGTATATGGTAAAAGTCGGTGGAAAGGAGAGCACTCTCCAGGAATAGTCGAAGAAAAGTAAGGCCTATGTATCTGTTTTATCTCATACAATTTGATTGATTATTGACTCTACATGGTAAAATAGGTGATAGTTTATGTACTGTGTGCTGCCTTGTCACTGGCTCTTTTTGTTTATCATCTACTACTTGTTGTCATACAGTATGCTACCTCATTGGTTTAAATACAAGTGAAGAATATCCTGACATGTAAATCATGATACTGCAGGTAAATATATGCAAGTCTAAGATAATTGATATAATATGGTTAATGGCATGAAAATATAGTATTGCTAAGTTTCTTATGTATTTTGGGTGCTTTAGGATGAGTTTCACCAGAAATCTTGAGGATATAAATACTGTGATGTATTATGAAGGACATGCATTAGGAAGCAAGGTCTATGCTTGGTCATATTTGTGGCTGTACGATTAGAAACAATATACACACACACATATATGTAATATATATATATATATGAGTTGAATGATTAGAACAATATTGTTGTGGAAGCATAGTTGGAAGCAGTTCTGTCTTCATCTGGTAATGCTACTTCAAATCACTTCCCAGTTAATTTATCTGGTTTGAGTACAATACATGACAAATCCCTTCTTTCAACAAATCTTGATGGATATTGGATGATTTACAATCTTGCTCTAATGCTTTAAAAAAATTGATTGTTGCTTTGTCATACATGCTTGCAGTTGTTGAGGCTGAAGTTTACCCTGTCATTTCCCTGGATTTTCGGAAGATGTAGATTGGTCTAAAGGTCTTATAAAATTTTCTGCAGAGACCCAAATTTCCATTAATTACTTTGTCATGGATCCTCCAAGGAGGCTTTTACAACTCGTTGTCACAATCACATGCGATTATGTAATATCATCCTAGAGAACATGTGCCAGGAGTGGAAAAAAGTGGAAAACAATTGTTTTCCACCCTTTCCCATAAAGAATTTACAATACAAGCAGAGAAGATAACAGGCAGAAATATGAAGAAGCAATTGCAATTTGCAACATGAACCATTCAAAGTGCAAAATATGGAACGCAATTTTGTAATGACATAAAATGGATTGGGACCAAATGTGATAGTGAAATGTACATCAAGGTGTACGAGCACCCCTAGTTGGACGACAGACGTGGTTCCTCTTACGAGCATGCTCCTCGTTATGGTGCTGTGTCCGACATGCATATCCATACCAGCAGTCTTCACGTTGCTGTGCTTCTTGGGGTAGACACTGCAGGAATACAAAGCTTTGCCTTAGTTCCAAATCATGAGCAATAAACCAGCATAAACCAAAAACAAATATATCTAGTTTCATTAAAAAACATTATCATAGAAAATACATTATTGTATGCATACAAAAACTTCACTCTGTTTGAAAATCAATCATGACCATTCATCAATCAAGATCTATAGACAAGATGGTTTCTAGTTTACAAAATAAGGATGGTTTTCATATGATTCTATCCTTATATATATATATATATATAGCCACCACTGGCCCTTTCCAACCCACCACTGGTTTTCATATGATTCTACTAAGGCATACACAAACCAACGTAATTATTTTTTTTACATCTTATTTATTTTTTCCCTTTAAATTTTCATCCCGGAAAACTCTGAAGAAGTAATTTCAAGTAATTATATTCTTATCATCTTAATCCTGATGAGATACTGAAACTCCGTAAAAAACTAAGAAAATGTCCGAGTAAGCAGCTTACATGTTTTGGCAATGTGATCCGGAACCAGTATAATAGGAACGAGACCAGCTTGTCATAGCATTCGCTGCAATTAAAGAATAAGAAAAAGATGCATGTCACAATTTTTTACTCAATGCAAACTATAAGAGCATGTCGATCCACTAGAAGGAGAATATAACCAAGAACAGAGAAGTGTAGAAAAGAACTGACCGGCAAACATAGGTCTGGGGAGTAATCATTTCAGAGTGATTCAACAGAAGCCTTGTCCTATCTGGAAGATAGAAACAAAAAATCATGAACTTCATACCCACTATGAGTTTTGTCTAGATTTTTCACTCTTAGCACGGGAAATTAGGAATACCAGACCAAAAAGGATTATGTTTTTTCACATTGATAGCCATAATACTCAACCACGTAAAACAGCATTTATCACCCTCATCAACTGGCAAGTTTGCTGAAAATACTGTTGGAATAAAGTGACTAAGATTTAGCTGTTCTCAAGATCTGCCAATAAAATTGATTTGTACTTTCAAAACACACTCCTTGAATGGAGGGCACATCATGCATGCGTAGAAATGTTTACTTACATATGGATATAATATACAGGCATATGATCTACACGCACAATACAAGCTTTCTGAATAACAGAAAACAAATATCAATCATCAAACGAATCTGTCCAAAAAGCAATAGTAGAGCCACCAGCAGATTATTAGGTACAAGTTGATTCAAGGCATATATGTGTACAGCAGAATATTTGCTTCTAACAAGTGTTTTTAAGCCCCGATGGAGATATTACCTACTTCCCAGTTACTCATTTTTCTTATCCATTCTGAAATCACATCCTGCAATGGTCTTCCCATCTGCCTGATACATTTCTCTGTTATCTGCAGAAGTAAAAGGACAACTACATTAGAAAAAAGAAGAAGATAAAAACAGTATAAGAAAAGGAGAATAAAGCATAAAAGAAGTTCCATACATCTTGTTCATGTCGATTCTTTTCATGTGCCAAAAATGGTAATCTAGTGAGAGAATGGGCAGCAATCTGAAACATGAAAAAATGTCAATGAAGAACCAATAGCAGATGAAACAAAAGCCTCAGAATTTATATTCCTAGACAACTGTATCTCCATCTGTAAGATATTTTCATGTTTCAGTTTTAGCATTTTCTTAACCATATCAAAGAAAACCATATAAGGTTAGACGAAAAACAAAAATAAGGCATCTACAGTTCCTCCACATTGGTAACTTATTATAACATTATACTAACACTTTCCAGAGTCAATGAGTGTGGTTATTCTCAAAACTATATTAATGTCTCTGATGTCTTCTAGACAGCTGAATAGACTTCAGATTCCATCTCAAAATAATTTTCCATGGTAAATCAGTGCCAGAACAATATTCATTTAATTAGGAGGGAGCAGGAAGTTTTCAGATAGAACCGTTTACGTTTGGCATAGTTTCAGGGGTCCCCTTATACAACTAAGAAACTATATTTCTAACTATTTCAGGCGTTACTCCAAACTAATACTTCTGATGAGCGATTGGGAAATAGTCGTGAACGAAATGTGTTTTGATTAGTTATTGGGAAATTAAACGTGTTGTATTTCGCAGTAAAATCATTCCAATGAACAATTTTGAGGCTAAATTTTTTCGTCAATATGTGTTTTCTTATATTTGGTTGTATCTGAGTATTAGTGCAAACAACTCCTGAGTTACTCGGACACTGCAGTTTTGTAGAAGGATACATATCAACACGAGTCAACACAGATACCGGTTCAAGATGCTTTTATCACAAAATTTTCAACCAATGTTAGATTTGACTAAACATTTGATAGTTCAGGTATTGTTGTGACTTTCTCGATATTATAAGGCATTTTGGACAAATGACAAATAGTCTGGAATATTTCAAAATATTTACCCATGTATATATTACTTTAGAAGCTTTAAAATACTAGCTAATAGTTTTGGAATGTAATTATTCATCTTTGGACATTTTCAGGGAACAAAACACCATTCCCCCCAGAATATTAGCAATATTTCTACTCTTAGAAGATAACTTAGTTTCTAAAATTGAATTTTTAATTCTCAAGACATTGAGAATTAGCTTCTACTAGAGTCTGGAGAGCACGCATTGCTCAAAATGATCATATCCTTTTTTTTCCTTAAGCGTATTAAGAAAAGGAGATTGAGAAATAGAGAAAAAGGACAAACTTCTATGATTCCCAGTAAATATCAAAAGAGCTTGAAGGCTAATATCACACATTAGGTAACAAGTAACAAGACGATATATAATCTGGAGCTATCTAACAAGCATAGAAATTGTTGATATTAGAAGAGGTTAAAATAAAAAGATGTGCTTACAGGCTTTAGAGTTTCATGAAGGCATACAGGATAGACATCAGAATCAGCAACCCCCATAGCATGCCAGTAGGCACCACAAAATGCTCGGTCACATCCTAAACCTGTAAAGGGAGAAGCCCTCTGTAAAGAGAGAAGCCATACATACTGAACAGTTCATCAAAACAAATAATAAACAAAGAAGAAAGATGTGTAATCTATCTTCTCTTTCTTGAACTTCTAAACGTTCAACATGAAACCGTAAGCTCCCAAGCAGTGGGAGGGGCCAGGGCCCTGATCACGTGCCTGTTGAAGAATGAGCCATAAGCAGCAGCTTGGTTAAGGGAACCCACCGCAGCCTAGTATATTGCAATGTGATTTGATCAAAATTCTGATTTTACAGATTCGGAATGAGAAATTGTCATCCCAGTCAATCCACTCATATGCTATCCACGAGTATACTTCTAAGCATCACAGGGACCTCCCCGTTTTCTTTGAGTGATAGAATGGATAGATAAAAAATAATCTAAGCTACCATTTACTTTAATGGATTAATTAATTTTGAAATTGTCTGACCATATTATCCTTCAAATATTCAGTCTTATGCTTTATCAATTTATCCTATCACTAAAAAGTAAATGCCCCCTTACTATATCTGTATAGTAAAAGTAACCTGTACAAGGGCAAAAGGAAATTACAGTGCTGCGGCACAGGAGCATTTGATCTAGAAGGCATCATGCCAGCACATGCTTGACATTGAAGATGAACTGTTCTTTCATTGCACCGAAAACCACCATATTCTGTACCTGAGACACAATTTGGTTATCAATAACTGGAAAAGGTTTTCAAGAGATAAGCTAATAGGTAGCTTTAATAATACCTCATGGAGACTGAGAATACTGACTTATAGAAATATTACCATAATATCTCAATAATGCATCGTATTTTATTCAGTTTGGAAGTAACAAGAACATGTGATGTTTTTACTTATCAATCAAAGAGCTTGCACAATAAATTTCTCAGTCCTATTTATCTGTGGCTAATAGTCAGATAACAAATAAGCCATAGGCCAAAGAGATTGTGCGATTACCGCACTGAGGACATGATAATTCCCTTCCACTCTCCTCAGCAGGTGGAGCACGAGCCCGCTTATGACTCATATTTCTTCCACGGCTAACAACCTAAAATAAGATAAATATCAACCATCTAAGGTAAACCCAATATTGGATTTATCATACTTAGATTTTCTTGTTCTTAAAGGATAAAAGAGCTAAGCAAACAAAGAAAAAGTAAGCTGAGTAAAGATAACATGTACAGAATACTAAACTAAGAGGAATTATATTGATAATCAAATAACAATGATCAACAGACGAGGAACTCTCTTTTGTGCAAACGGCAATAAACGCCGCTGAGTAGCAAAATCCTAGCTAAGTCTCTCTCAAAGAAAGAAACTTCTTTTATTTCCCACAGTGGCTTCTAGGGGAAACCAAGAGTAGCTTCCTCTGTGAGCTAAGGATAGATGGGCTTGCTAAGCTCACAAGGGACCAACAGCCCACAACTAAAAGACAATTAATACATAATAAACTAACAACTTAAGAAATAATAATAATAAACATAGCAGCAGCAGCATCTTCTTTTATTTCCCACAGTGGCTTCTAGGGGAAGCCAAGTTAAGGATAGATGGGCCTGGGCTTGATAAAGCCACAAGGAAGCCCACAACTAAAAGACAATTAATTAATACATAATAAATTAACAACTTAAGAAATAATAAACATAGAAGTGATCAGCAGCAGCATCTCTAGCGGCTTCTGCACGCTTTCGATGTCCTGCGATAAACTCTGTCCGCAACACAAGCATATTGTAAACATGGACCACAATCTTAATAAAGAAAAAGCAAGCATAAACTGGACAAAACCCTATTAATCACAATCCAGAAATCTTCAATTTCAATAAGTAAGTGTTCTAAAAAATTCTTTAATTCAAATATTAAGAAGAGAGAGTATGTTAGAGACAGCTGCAAAAGTCACCCCCATAACTTGAATTTAAAGTCTTTCCATGTGATTGATGAAACAAGTGAACTATTATATCAATCTTAGTCTTAGGAAGCTAACTTAGATGATCAAGGAGGATTATGTTAAACACTAAAAACAATGCTAGCTTGTGTGACAGTGAGATCTGTCCATACATGAGTATCCTCTAGGCTTAAAGCTAACATAGTTTTTGTAGTTGACAGAATCAACCCCCGCGAGACACTTTTCAGAACGCATATCAAGTCAGTGAAGAAGTTCCGGACAGATAAACAAGATTACCAATGACCTTGACATATGATATCATCAATACACTTGAGGTGGGGGCCCAGCATGAAGATAGGAGGAGAGAAATATATAATACTTACAAGGGGTGACTTAATTGATGAACAGGAATCCAAAAGTACAAGTTCTTCATCCGAACGCCTTAGAGAAGAATCAGATTGCAATATATCCTGCATGAAGATAGGAGGAGTTCAATTGCAAAAGGCCAATGCCAACAAACCAAAGTCAAAAGGCCATTGAAAACATAGAAAGCTTCACTTCACTTCAAATACATTTTTCAAGTTTGTATATAAATATATTCTAGTCATAAGGAACAAGAAACAGTTGGCAGAGTTAGCTCAATACAAAAAAAAGGGGGGGGAAGAGGAGGGGCATGAAAATAATATACTCTCCAAGTCTCGGCCATCTAAACTGAAAATAAATAATTAAGTGAAAGAAAACAAAATATGAATCATACGACTAGCTGTTATAGAACTAGAGAATGTAACCACTCATGAAAAGTAGACAACCTAGGCATAAAATCCTTTTCAAGATCTGAATCTGTTGAAGTGAACTACCCCCCCCCCCAAAAAAAAATGAAAAAGAAAGAAAAGAGGACCCAGTACCTCTTCTATACCATGCAAAAAATGGTTTCGTCCAACAAATTGCACAACTGATCTGCACTGAGGACATATAACACTAGAACGTCTTTCTTGACAGCTTTTTAGCCACTCTGAAAAGCATCCGTTGCTGCATGCGAGAAGCTTGATTAGATATTAACATGGTCAAACAGAAAGTGCAGCTACATGAAGATATTGGAGTAACATACCAGAAATTGTGGAGACATGGTGCAGCAGTTACTACATCATGCCAAACATTTAAGCATATTGAACACTTGGCGTGCTCAGGATCTAGAGTTATCTACAAAAAAAAGGACCATTTACTAAAAATATAATCCAAATTGATGCTGGCAGTTAGCATAAGAGAAAAGGAAAATTCTGATACTTGTATTAGTTGTATAACAAAGACCAAGAAGCAGGCTAGCTGCTGTCTACCTTCAGCTGTTTCTTGCAAAATTCTTTTGCAGGCATTACTTTGAACACATACCTCAAGTACCCTGTACCAATAAAATGCAGAAGTAAGGAGTCTTAAAGTTGTTGCCTTGTGGGACATAAATATCAACACAAGTGTTCCAAGTTAAGTGATGATAGCAGAAATAGATTAATTTGGCTATATAAGATATAAATAGTTTACAAGAGCTGATAGTAGTAATACTTGTTTACATGTGAAAAGTTGAACTTTTGCACAAATATATTACTTTTCACTATATCATTGACTGTTATAGATCCACTGAAGGAGCAAAAACTATACTTACAATCAACAAGTGGACATAATTCTCACAAGCTTACAATTTTAACTTTCTTACTCTTTCACTAATTTTATGAATTGCTTTCTAAAATCCAGTTTATGGTGAACAGATAATTTTTTTATTTAAGTGGTAAACTGTTGATTTATCATTCTAGTTGTGTTTCGTCTAGATTGCTGAGCTACTTGCTTCCTCATGGGACACTCTCTCAAATTTAGCTAGCATGTATCCCAAATCAATGCATAAAAAAAGAGAATGATACAAGAAAAAAGTCATCATACTCAAGAATTAAGGGTAATTTTCATAATCAGAGAGTCAATACAATAAAAGGGGGCTAGACTTTTCAAATAGTATATATACATATATATATATATGTGAGAATAGACATGCTAAGGAATACGACTCAATGCAAATGGGCTATATTAACTCTCACCATCAGCCATGGGACCCAGAATCATTTCGCTGCCACATCTAATGGGGGTCGTATCATCTTCTCTAACAACTGCACCATCAACAAGGATCGAACTACAACTAGTTTCCACAAAAGCAGGTGTAAAGTTCTTAGATCTTAATATGAAATTGAACAATGGCATGAAAAAAAATAGCAGTTCACTAAATGTTCTAAAATAATTCTTGCCATTAGCCGCATTAGGAAAGACACTACATAGACTAGCTGTTAGGTGGATTCTGCTAAGAAGAATGGCAAAAGGACAACAGTAAGAAAGGAAACATAGGTAAGCGATCATAGGTAACCTGAACAACGGACATGATAATCAAAAGAGAAAAACAGGATGAAATAAAGGACATCCAGACAGCAACAAGTAAGTCCTCTGTAAGGGTCAAATTGCATGTAGGAGAAAGGATGATCAACTACGCGCTACAAGTCCTATCCATTAGAAGTAACAATGTTTTGTTAGGGTACTCCCAATGGTATACCCAAAAAAGCAGCTTCTACTCTGCCACATGAGTGCCACATCAAAAGTTAAATCTATCTGCTTTTTTTGAATTTGTCTCCCCATTGGTGTATCTAGAAAAGCAACTTCTATACCGCCACATAAGCTTTTTTCATATAATATTTTGATATATATATTTAGTTAATTCAAACTTAATAGTATATTTGATTTAAATTTATGAAAAATTGTAATATAATAAAATAATACAAAAAATCAAATTATATACTCCATATGTCTCATTATAAGTGGCCTATTTGATTTGTATACGTAAATTAAGAATTTTTTTTTTTTTGTGTTCAAAGTGGTAGGGTCCACTAAATTTGAGTAATTTTTTATGTGTAAAAAGCTTTCTTTTTTTGGAACAAGCCACTTATAATGTGACAACTCAAAGTAGTACGCAGGACACTTATAATGGGACAGAGGAAATGATTTTTTCGAGTTGATAAAATTATATAACGAAAGTATAGATTGAAATACAACATAAAAAAGATTTTGCAATAATATAAACTGAAATTATGAAAAAATAAAAACAAAAAACAAACTCAATTTTTATAAGAAAGGAAAACTGAAAATTTGAAAAGAAAATAAGCCAAAAGAAAGAATGAAAAAACGAAAATTTAAAAATAGTATAAGCCAAAAGAAAAAATGAAAATGAAAAAAGATTTATAAAAATGGGTTTTTTTCAAAAAAAAAAAGGATAGATTAGAGAGAATTTTGAGTTTTAAATTTTAAACAATTATAACTTTTACATTTTAAATTCAATTTTTATATAGTATAACAAGTACAATCAGCATCCAATAGTCACACACCAAATGCCTCAAAATGAATGACTAAGCATTTAGTGAATATCGATACTTTGGCTTAAATCACAGGCTGTACTTCTTGTACTCTTTCTTATAGCATATACTATACCCGTAGTTCACAGAAAGAAAATACCTAACTTTTAGATGATTATATTGGAAGACTCATGAGACTGTTATACTATGTATTATGTTTCAAACACATCCATGCCATGCGAAAAAAAAGTCAGATACAAAGATAGATCCTTCTGATTACCAAAAACTACATTTATAAGGCCCGCCTTTTGGCTTTTGCAAGAAACTTTTTACTTGATTAGTAGATAGGAGAAATCACTGTCAAGTTTACTTAAACAAAACTAATCATTTCAAACATTTTTGTGAAATGCTAAAAGAAATTTCTTACCAAACACCCAAAATAGTGAAGTGTACTCATCAACATAAACTAGATAGGGGTGGATAAACAGCATACCACTTATTCTTCATTAAGGCAGAGTTATGATCCTTCTCCTTAGTTATCTGGCACCATACTTGCTTTTCACATGGAGGGGTTTTTACGTCTGAGAAAATTGTCTCCTCATTCAGTCTCAATTCTATATCTGGATAGCTCGAGTTCAATGGCACTGCAAAAAAAAAAGATGTGGTAAATATGTTTGCTGAACATGCAAGTTCTGGGTACACTGAGATCACACTCATTTGCATATGTATAAAAGAGTGCAATCACCCCACACTCAATCTGAGTTCCATATCTGAATAGCTCGTGGTCAATGGCACTTCAGAAAGATGTTGTAAATATGCTTGCTGAAAATCCAAATTCTGGGAGATCCCAAAATCAAGGTAGACAAGCTGGATAAAAGGCTAAACTTTGTGGCATCCTAAACTGATCATCTTCAACCAATATACATTCAACTTAGAAAACCACTTTATATTGGAAACTTAAGCCACATAACAACCAAATTACATTTATATGATATGCTCCTCTTTAGTTTCCTTCTTCCTAAAATGTCTTTACTCAGGGATGGAATGTTTCTTCGAGATACATTTAAGAATCTAAGATAACCGTAAACAACGCACCTTAAATCTTTTAAGAGGGCACAGAAATCATAACCACAACTACACAAAATCAAGAAACAAGAAAGAAAACCCAGAATTCATAGTGGATAATAGATTGGGAAAAGAAAAAAGAGAGAAAAGAGAAAAATAAGTCCGTCATGCAATTATAAAGTTCATTCCAAAGCTTAAGACTGAGAAAAGCAGTCAAAAACTGAAAGATAAATTCATCTCGAGTGAAAAATTCAAGAAATAATTTTGTTTATGTCGTCATTTTTCTTGTTACCTAGTTTAGCCCAGACGTCGTCACTGGAAGAACTGGAGCCAGAGGTTTCCCCTTTCTCCATTGTTGTTGCTTAATGTCTAAACAGTCTCTGTTGATTCTGAAACGTGCGCGCAACTGCAATGTTTGGGTTTATGGTTTGAAAGAGTTCTCTCTCTATGTTTAAAGACTAATAATTGTTAAGATCAAAATCAAAAATCAAAAATAAAAAATATTCATTAATAAAAAAAGAGTTCAATCCGCAAGATCAAAAATATATTAAGTGATTTTCGCTACGACGCACCCCAACTTACATAAATGATAATATATACTCATATTTTGGAAATCTTGATATTTCACATCATTTTTACTGAAGTTATGTGTAATATTTGAATGACTTATTAAACATGATATAAATTAAAAATATTTTATCATAGTCATTACATAAATTACTAATTAAAATGCGAGATATGACAAAAACCTTATCTACTTCTTAAGGTCACAATAGTTGTCTCTATGAACACTTTTATTTCTTTACTGATTCTCAATCCTATTTTGTGCAGCCTCCACCCAGTGCCGCCTCTTTATACGCTGTCGCCTCTAAATCCTAGGTGCGTTGTCTTCTCATGTTGCCGCCTCCTCATGCATAGCCGCCAAATTTGCCAACGAATCTAAGAAGAACATATTTATAAGTCTTTGAGTTGGCAGATATTTCCAACAAATTCAAAACGAAATGAATGTGTGTATACAACCTCAGAGAAGGGGGACTTCCTCGTCTGAGGTGCTAAACTTCATCTAGCTTCAACTAGTTTTAACTTAGCATCTAAACAATTAAAAGGGGAAAAAACTGAAAAATGGAGAGGAAAACATGCAACATCCACTCGGGTTTCTATTCCTAAAGTTCGGTCAGGACTACCATATTCCATTTTTTGCACATACTTCACTCTTTATTTTTTATTTTGTCGACCAAACCTTGTTGTGTCATGGAGAATATTGGGCATGGAGGGGTCGGATACTCCGATATCGTTTCAAGAAGAAGATTGAATTCCTTGTATTTGTAGAAGATTGAATGTAATTTTCTTGAATAAAATTTATTAATAATCACGTGTGCTTTTATGCTGCTTTTTCGAGAAATTTGATGTTTGTTGGTTGTGATTGGGATGAAGTTGATTAGTAAGTTCATAATACATAAATTACTAATAAAAAGCGAGAAATAATGAAAACTTTGTCTAGTTCTTAAGGCCACGGTGGTTGAGGCCATTGTGATCACCATTGTGTCCCACAATCGCGGCCCATGATCGTGTCACACGGTGGTGGTGGCAATCGTGGGTACTATCGTGTACATTTAATTACATGAACAATCTTTCTCACACCATATTAAGTTATGTTGTTTGAAATTTTACAGACAATAAGAAAATTGAATGCTTCAAATCTGTATTCTTTTAAAAAAATCCAAACAATTAGCAAACAAATCGAATAAAACAATTAGCAAACAATTAGAATGAGTATTAGTATTTTTTATGGATGCATTGAGCAACTGTGGGCCACCTTGGTGCAACCATCGTGCGCTTAACAACACCATCGTGGGTCACTGTTGTGCGCTTAAGAGCAGTTCGAAAAAGCTATTCCGAGGCCTTAATTTTTTTCCGATTTTTTTGTGAATAAGATGACTAAAAAAGTGTCAATTAAGAAAATAATAATAAGAGACTATAACATAAAATATGATCAATTATTTTAAAAGTTATATAAAAAAATTTCTTAATATGTTATTAATTGGAAAATAATAATAATAATAATAATAATAATAATAAATAACAATTATTATTATAATAGTTATTATTATAATTAAGTATGATTCATAATTTTTAAAATTACATTAAAATTTTGTCTAATATGTTATCAATTTATAACATCATAAAAATAATAACAATAAAAATAAACAAAATAAATAAATAAATCATAATAATAATAATAACTATTATTAATGTTTGTAATAAAATAATAAAAATAATATTAAATATCTAAATATGTAAACAATTAGGGAAAAAAATATTTAAGAAAAAAAAGGGAATAAGAATCTTAGAAAATTGCAGTACTATCTATGTTTTCAGAATTCTTATTATTTTTCACGTTAGATAAAAATTCAAACAAATACATAAATTTAAAAATCAAGATCAAATTATTTTCTTAGAGCATAATCCTACCAAACAAACAGACCCTTCATATTTGCATATATGTTCAATACATTTTGATATTTTTGACTCTGTGACCATTTATTTTCATTCACTTCTATTATTTGATATAATTGCTTCAAATGGTTTATTAAAATATAATTTGTGAATTATATGACGAAATGTTATGAAGTTTCATATTATATTAATGAAAGTAAGTTCGTTGTTTTAGAAACCATACTCCAAAAAAACTAAATTTAGTGCATTTGCCATCATATGTATTTTAGAGAATTACATCATATATATATATATATATATATATCAATTAAATCATTACACCGTATACAAAATAAGAAATTTGCTATATCGATAATGTCTCGACTTTACTATTTCACCTAGATTTTATTGGCATTTGCTATCTTAAAATTAATTTCGCTTGAATTACAAAATAATGCATGTATTTATATATTTAATGGTTGATATAAAATAAAATGAAGGAATTATTATCCAGTAAAATAAAAATAACACACACTCACACACACGCAATACGAAAATGATGGATATCTTATCCCCAACTCTCTGAAACTGCTAACCAGAGCTAACTTCTCTTCTTACTCCATTTCTTCTACCCCCGGTACTGCTCCTCTCTCTCTCTCTCTCTCTCTCTCTCTCTCTCTCTCTCTCCCCATACATATACCTGTACGTGAGTGTGCGCGCGCGCGCGAGCGTATACGTGTGTAATCGTTTATGTCCATGATGTATTTGTTGTTTGTGCTTTCATTTGTTTTCTGAAAGATGTGGTAATTTGAAACCGAAACTGCTCCTTAATGATGTTCTGAATCTTGAACATGGCATGAGTTCGTTAATTTTCTTCTGGGGTTTAAATTCCTTCACAATGCCTGCTGTTCGAAAATTGGAATTTTTATTGTAAAATTGTAAGCGGGCAGATAGCAAATGATAGCAAATTCCTTCACAATGCCTGCTAATTTATAGGGTAGTTTTTTGAGTGTGGGCAGATAGCAAATGATAATGCTGGGTTAAATATTGGGTACAATAATAATTAAATGTAAGAAATTTTTACAAGTAGGTTTACAAGTGTGAGAGATTGAAGATAATCCTGTCTAACCACAGCACATAGGTTTTCTCCAATAACTCTTACATAAAAGCACCGACATTTTTTAGGGATTACATTTTTTGTTCTTTTTTTTTTGCTACAGGGGGATTTCAAATTTTGTAGGTTACTGAAATTTGCTCTAGGAGAGCAATGTCGGCTTCTATCAGTGCTCCTGTACAGTCGAGGTGAGTGCTATATTATCTTTACACAATCAATGTGTTTGCATATATATGTAGGTTTCATTTTTAGTGTGACTTGATTTCTGATCCTGAGGATTTTTACCTGTGTTTTCGCTTCAAAATTAGCTACCTGAGGTGCTCGTTTGTTGGAGATGCAAATAAAATTCGTGTTTCTGGAGCTTCTGCACCTCGGGTTGCTGTTGTGAGAAGGATTGTGGAGTGCAAGGAGTCAAGAATTGGAAAGCAACCAATTCCAGTCCCCTCCAATGTGACTCTAACGTTGGATGGACAATACTTTAAGGCCAAAGGCCCGCTAGGGGAGCTTAATCTCACTTATCCACGAGAGATTATGCTTGACAAGGAGGAATCTGGAGCTCTCAGGGTGAGAAAGACTGTGGAGACGAGAAGAGCTAACCAGATGCACGGATTATTCAGGCATTTCTCTCTATTTTTCTCCATTTGCGCTGCCCCATCTCACCTTTTTCTTTTCCTGCAATTCTATACATGTTACTTGTGTTATATATACTGTATTTTTTGGTGCTAGTTGAGAGTCTAGATCTCCGTGGAGAAAATAGGAGTGAACTGAGATGATTTCTTTTTATTGTCTATTTTTATTTTTATTTTCGACATGGCTAGAATAGCAAAGATGGAATTTTTTAAAAATATATACAATCAAAAGATTGAGGGTTGATGAGTTTTTCTGGTAAACTGATGCTCTTCTTTTCTTTTCCTGACAGCCATTGTGGATATTGCTTAATAAATGGAATTTCAAATATGACCATGTATCTATTTTCCCATTGATTTATATTGATATTTCTAAAGGAGAGATTACTGTGTCAGAAATTTTGGTGGTTACAAATCTTGTTACACTGAGTTGCCTTGTCAGGTTCTCCCATTACCTTATCAGTAGATGAAATTCCTTCCATCGTTACTAGATGTTTAAGGATTCTTCTATATTAGTGCTGGCGAATGTTTACAGTTTAGCTTCACTTAAAGCAGTGAAAATTAAACTCCCACATAATCCTTTGATCTTGTACTTGATTTGCTTTATAAACATAAATTTTGATGCGATAGTATATGATAACTAAATGATATATCTATTTCCTAGTTTTCCCAGTGCATGTCAAACTATGTTCACTCTAAATGCTCTACTATTATCGTACAGAGATCAAGCCGTGCCTTCTTCTCTCTCTGGGTTATTTCCACTTCATTTTCTTTTCTTGGGTGGAGTGGCTTTCTCCTGACTATGGATTGGTTAGATAACCTTTTTTAAGGTTAAAAACATGCCATATACGTGATGGTTCGTATCTGATAATATGTGCCAGCTTATCGGAAATTAAATTACCAAAACAAAAACATTATAAATTATTTTAGTTCCTTCAGTTTCTTGCATCATCTGCAGCATTTCCTCACGACTTGAATCAGCCTTCAAAAAACCCTATGGTACAAAAATGTCGCATAACAGCCTGTTAAAATCCTCCCTTTTCTTTTTCTATGCTATTGAACAGCTTAGGGATTAAACGCTACAGAGTTTGTTGCATTTCTAAACCATTATTAAACCTCACAACATTGCAGCCTAACCTTGTTAGAAAATCGATTCTAAATTGTGAGTTATGATACATAATACCTGTATTGCAAATTTTCATGTTGTAGCCTTTTCCTTATAGGATTTTATATTTCTACTGCAATACTATATCTGAATGTGGGATTTCTGAACAGAATGCTGATTTCTCACATGAGATTATGCTTCCTCTAAAATCTCTATATGGTGGTTGGATTATAATACTCCTTTCTAATTAACTCTTGATTTTCTTCTCAGGACCCTAACTGACAACATAGTGGTGGGTGTTTCCAAAGGATTCGAGAAGAAACTTCAGCTGATAGGCACAGGGTATCGTGCTACAGTCGAAGGGAAAGACATAGTTCTCAATCTCGGTTTCTCTCATCCAGTCAGGATGGAAATCCCCCCTGGCCTGCAGGTGAAGGTGGAAGAGAACACAAGAATTACTGTGAGTGGGTACGACAAATCTGAAATCGGCCAGTTTGCTGCATCGATTAGGAAGTGGAGACCTCCGGAGCCATACAAGGGTAAAGGAGTGAAGTATGCTGATGAAATAGTAAGAAGAAAAGAGGGCAAAGCAGGCAAGAAGAAATAAATGGTATGTTTTTCGTGTGATTTTGTCTTGTCTTTCATTTCTTGTCTATATGATTTCGGAAAATGTCCATGAACGGTGTTGTTGATTCAACGGCTGTAAGAACTAATTTATCAAAGGTTAGCAATTCATTTTGATTCTTCACTTTTAAGCATTATAGAACTTAATGAAGATTTGAGAAATAGATACCTCATTGCAGAAGGACATGATTTATGGCAAATCTTGAAGGATGGATTGACACAAACAACAATATATTTTTTCCTATTTGCACTCTAATATTCCAACGTTTAGAAAAGTTTGGAAATGCAATATAAAATTAGACATAGAAGAGTATTTTATACATGTTCTTATGAAAGTTGAATATTGCCACATATAGTTTATCAAAAGTAAGCAATTTTAACCATTAATACTTCAACTACGTTTGTTTGCCAGAAAAATAATATTGTTAAGGAATATGATTTTTTTTTAGAGATTCCTAAAAAAATAATTCTTTACAGATTATTTATTACATGTTTGAAAATACTAAGTAATGTTACAAGGATTAGTTATATACAATTTACCATTAAATTTATTAATTAAATTATAATTAATATGTATAAATTGTTTTCTAATAATTAAAGTAATATTTCTTAAATTAAATAATAATAATAATAATAATAATAATAATAATAATAATAATAATAATAATAATAATAATGATGAGGAGGTTATTTGTCTGTAAAAACACGAACTTTCAATGTTTTTGATTTCTCCCTTTTTATTTTTAATCTAAATACATGGATTTTTGCTTATCTGATTTTTATATAAAATATCTTGAGCAAAAATTGAAACTCATATGGTAAATTGAAACTTATGTAACAAGCATAAAATAAAAAATAAAATCCACGTCACTTTTCTATATTCCACCTCTCTCCCTATGTTTTTCTCAGCTCATTCAATGAAGATAATCCAGATATCTTCTTTCTTCCCTCTCAAACTTCCGGCTGCCATCTTCTTCGTCCCTCTCAAAATTCAGGCGACAACCACTGCACCTCTCCTCCGACCGCCGCGTTCAATTCCAAAATCTGCAAATTCTTGTAATTATAGATCATCCTCAACGCCAAATCACCACAATTATGCAACTCCATCTCCTGCAACAACTAACATTCATTCGTCAAGCAATTTAGCCCCTCTTCACTAACATAGTAACATTCATCAATACTCTCCTGAAATTCTTGCACCTTTCAGCTAATAACGCCACCCCTTCATCATCGACCCTTTACCATTTTTCAACATCCCCGAATTCAAACGAACCTCAATTAACTTAATAACTCAATAAAATACCAGAATTTCTCACGGATTAGATGCAAGCCGAAACTAAATCAAAAATTTCGACCCGAATTGAATATATAACGATGCTACAAGACAGTAATTCATCGAGTGTGTTCCGATACAAGGAATAACCGGAAGCAATCTTGGATTTTGCTACAGATAGCAGATCTGTATCTGGAGGCAAAGAAAAACGGCGACGTCTCAGGACGCCTTCCTCGACAGATTCTTGAGACCGCATCCAACGCACTTAAGAATGATCGTCTCCGTTGCAGGATCAGGCTTTATCACAAACTTCACACCAAGAAACTCCCTGATATGCCTAAGGACTTCTATCCCGTAAGGTGAGAGCTTCCCGACACGAACCTTTGACACATCTTGAGGACACAATGCACAGAGGAGAAACAACAATCCCTGAAAAAGCAGAGAGTGCATATTGTGACAACAGAACTATGCACAAAGAAAGCATCTCGATAACACTTCAACTTATTCATATAGCATAGTTCATTCCAAATTGAAGCAAAAGTGATAAAGCGTAAGGGGATACAATCTTTCAATAAACTAACTTCACTAACACAAATACCATTTTTCAATAACCTACTACTTAGAACACTTCAATTTCAATAAAACTGAAAGAAAAGGATAAACCTAATGGGATACAAACCTGATAAGTCGAATCCACGACTCCCCCTTGCTCGATCTCAGCCAGCAGGGCCGCTGCAATTTTCTCACCGACATCCCCTGGAGGACTCAATTCTTCCTTCTTGTCCTCAAATTCATCCTCCTCCTCCCCCCCACGGTAGACTGCCGTATCAGCAGAAATGCAGCAGCCTGATGTGGTCTCAGCAACCAGAGAAATTCCATATCCGGGCGACCTATAAATAAAGAAAAGTTCACCAAGGATAGAAATTAATCAGCAATATCACTAAAGCACCATAAAACAACCCTAACTACTGATATTTTGAAGAATGTAAGGAGTAAACATACTCTCCAGCCTGCGCACCCGCTTTGTGGTCAGTATATATGTGAACATCCGGAAGCAAACGATTGAAAACGCCACGAGCTGCGTGCAGCATTGTATTCTCAAACTGAACAGATACTCTAGCTGAGAAGGTGTATCCTCTAATCCTCTTCACCAAGCCCTCATCAATCCAAGTAACTGCCTATTCCATGTCAAATGAACGATACATTAACGATTGGATTTCAGAAAGCAGTGCAGCAATATGTGTCTATACAATAACAGAAAAGTGTGACAATAATTACTTTCAGAGTATCTTGCACAATCGGAACAGAAAGAATAACTTCTCCACCACCTTTAGGAGGAACTCCCCGGCTCTCGATTTTCAGTTCGAGCCCTTCCGGAGATACACCAAACTGCTTCAGTATATGTAGGGTAGTTTTTTGATATGTATCAACAGATGGATCCTTGGAATCATTTGTAATACCTAAAAGTGCAGGT
Source organism: Monilaria moniliformis (assembly GCA_034509125.1). Taxonomy (NCBI): domain Eukaryota; kingdom Viridiplantae; phylum Streptophyta; class Magnoliopsida; order Caryophyllales; family Aizoaceae; genus Monilaria; species Monilaria moniliformis. The sequence goes on along the minus strand of JAYDZE010548553.1, from coordinate 21,684 downwards.
AAACACTTAATCAAATGGAATAGAAGCTCTCTATTTCTTGTCAATTTAAACCAAGCAAGAAAAGCATCATTCATTCCCAATCAGCTAGCAAATAAGACAGCAAAATAAAATTACCTTTAAGCCTAATGGTGAGGGGCTTCTTCCCAAACAAACCTAACACAATCAGTGGCTCCAAGAAATACCCAATCGATCGGCTCGTGCCGCAATTGTGAACCAAATGCCTCCCGCCCATCACAATCCCCGGCTGGTACTTGAGCTTCGTACCTTGACTCACAAAAGCAAACAACCACAATCACAATTATTCACAATTACAACAGATCTGGCAAGCCTTATGTTAACAACAACAGCAGCAGCAATAATAATAATAACTACAAATCAGTGAACAGTTAGAAATTTGATTTTCCCTATTACCGGTATCGTTGATTTCTACGACGCAGTCGTCGGAAACTTTCTCCAGGAGGCGGAGGAACGACACCTCGTAGGGGCGGAGGCCGGGAAGCGTTTCCTCGGCTCGTATGTCGTCGATGATAATAGGTGTAGATGATAGCGTCGAGAGGAGGAGGCGCAGCCTCATATTCTGGCTGCCTTCCAGCCGCATGTACGGAATTTTCCCCATTTCCGCACAAGCTGAATCAACTCCGAAACGCTGCCGCGGATTCTAGATTTCTTCAATTTGCAGGAGCGCGGTGGTTGTTCGGCGGTTCGGAGCTAAGCGCCGCCGTAGGTGATGGAGAGAGAAAGCGAGTGGTGAAGGGAGAGAGACGAAGAAGGGTTTTGGGGTTTTAAACCTTGCGAATAATTGGCCAATGAATTTTTTATTACCATTATCCAATAAAGTTTCAACTTTCAATTAATTGTTATACAATGATGTTATTACTATTTACCCCATAAGTAATAGTATTGCGAGGATTTGAAATTGGAATTCAATTATAAATTCAAATATTTTAATAATATCAAATAATGAATTTTGAATTAAAAACTTTAATTTAAAATCAAAATTTTCAATTTCATGATATCAAACGCACCATAAATGTTAATTGATAGAAAAAGAAAGAACCACACAAACGTTATATATATTACTAATAGTTTAATATATATAAATTTTATATTTCATATAAGATAACAATACGTTTTATATCTAAAAATCTTCGAATATATGATAATGTTTATCTATTTTTTACATATATATATAATATATATTCACTAAACAATGGTATTTTTTAGTTTTAATAGTAGAGTAGAGCTTTTTATACTTTTCAAATGAAAGTTTTTGTAGTATTAGCATTTATATAGTTCTTTTAATAGTTATATCTTAATATTCTTGTAAGTGGAATTAATCATCAAATAATTATTTAACTTCCAAAGAGAAGTTCGACCGACGACTTATCAGCAAGGGTGGACGCAGAAATTTATTTTGGTAGGAGCATATTCGAGTTTGAAATTTCGAGACAATTATTTTCACATATTTTGTTGTGATGATAAAAACTTTAACACAATGATTCACATAAAATACCAAAAACAAAGACAAACATTTGAGTCAAATGTATCCCTGGTAGAGAGAGATTGATTGCAGAAAATTTGAGTCAAATCCGATGAGTATAAGGGATGGATGTTCTAACACATGTTAAATGATTGAAAGAGAAACTTGGGAAAAAGCTGAAGCGACGACCACCTAGATTATTACTAGAAGTCTATCAAAATAAGCCGCCAAAAGAAGCAGGTTTTCAACCACCATGTCGCGCCTCAGAAACTCCTCAGTTCAAATCCACTCCTTAACAAAGATAGAATCTCCCACTTAAGGCTTCAGAGCCAAAGCCAACCCGAACTTGGCGCTCTTGTCGATGGACTTGGTGTCTACCTCGGCTGACACAGTGATGAGCGACTTGGGACGCCATTCGTGCTGGATCAGACCACTTGCCTTGCCAAAGTTGTTCAGACGCGCCTTTGCAGTGGTCAACGGGTCCAGCGCGTGCTGTGTCCCAACAGTGATTGTGTTCTCGTTGCTTGAGAAGCTGTGAGTCACCTCGGCGCCAACAGCAGTGTTGGTCAACGGACTCACTATGTGGTAATATGATGCGCTCAAAGTGTCAAACTTGTCATTCCTAAAGCAAGAAAAAGCAATTTGTTTAAAAATGCAAGAAAGGGTCATTGGTGAGCGTACATCAAAAGAGAAGAGAAATTAACAACGTACAGTGTCAGGGCAGCAATAAGATCAGCATTCGTGAAACTAGCTCCGATGTTGTACTTAGTAAATGCTCCTTCCTTAGTGTCAAAAGCCACATCGCTGCCCAAAGCTAGTTTATCACTTCCGAGAGCAGCGGAAAAGGTCACCGTGGGGTTAGCTGTCAATCCGACACTCGAGCTTATTCCAGCATAATCATGCAAGTATTGAAGTTCTAACTACAATAGTCAATGGAGAAGAGGTTAAGAAACAGAAAACCAAATGTGCAATAAGAGGCAGAAATATGCTTTGCTTACCTTTCCAGACCTTTGATCGGGAACTTTGAAGCTAAAGATAGTCTTCAGTCCAGGGCAAGGCTGATCAACTGTGATGGTGGTGAAGAGCTGACATTGTATTTGGCTCCAAAATTAGACCAACGTTTCAAAGAAGTTTCACGAAGAAAAGTGGACCAAAAGATTTCCGAAATTTTTTCGTTAGTCAAAATATTAATATGGTTTTTTTAAAACTAAACGTAAATTATGGCAATGGGCCTACATTTGAACTTGTGTCAACTTTAACATCAGTGGTGACATTTGCGTGCTTCAACCGAGTGTTAATGTCAGCCAAGAACAAGTCGCCTTTCTTGCAACCAGATGAAGTGAGAGTCTGCAACCATTAAATAAAAAGAGAAAAGATATAAGAGGTCGGACAAGATGGGATACGCCAAGAACCATAAAGATGAAAAAACCACAGAACAAATACATGAAACTAATTGAAAATAATGAGTTTCAAAAAATTTCTTCATAAGCTTAAACAATATGAACAGCACTACTCGCCTACTCGGACCTGTTTAGTGCAGTGAAAATAGAAAGAGAACACACCAAAAACAGAATTATATTTCAAACACAATTGGAACAATATGAATGATTTATGAACTTCTATGTTAATCTAGGCAATGAGATTTCTTATAAAATAGTAAATTTACAAGCAAGTTGTCCATATTCTTAAACAAAACAAGCCAATCAGCATTCTGACCAAAACCTAAATCAACATACAGCTAACAAATATATAATATAACCCATTCTTTCATGTCAGAGGTTTTGATTCGAAATTGATTCAAGATCATCACAGGTTACTGTACTAGGACCAATATATAAAAGGTATAATTCATCCATAGAACTAACTTCCGCCAAATTATGTTGAAATGTAATAACTAGGCATCTTCAGATAACCACTTAAAAATGATAGAATGAAACATTAAACAAAGGCAATTTGCGCTCACACAGAAAATGCAACTCCTAGTCACTCTCAAAAGCCCGAGAAACCAAATCAAATGTATTATAGAGGATTAGATATACAAATGTAATGATAAACAAAATACAATGCTCTCTCGCACAATATAATATACAACAGAATCATATAACTCAAACTTACTATATACCAGGAACTCGCAGCAATACAATGCATACAAGATTAACCAATTTACACCAATTCATAACACAAAATTTACCTAGCATAAGAGACAGCAATAAACATAAAAAATTCTAACTCAAACAACTCACTAAAAGCAAAAACAGAAAATAAAGAGCACATACATATTACAACTACAATCTACGAATCATAGCTCCAGCTAAAACGAACACAAAAACAAGAAATGAGACACGTACGAAACATCAACGAGATTACTTACAACTCCAGTAGGCGAGTAGGTGGTGATTGTGAACTTCTGGTCACTCTGGTAATCCTTGTACAAAAGATCTAAGAAAATAGCGCAAAAGGAATAAAATGAGCATCATTTTGCGTAAAAACACAAAATATTCGAAAACAGCACAGAAATGATATCCCAAATTTGAATTGAAACTGAAGCGAATCACAAACCTCGAGCTCTTTTTCCAATCTCGGAGTAGAGACCTGGACCCTTGCCCATGATTTGAAAGTCTAAATCCGAAGATCGAAGCTCGAATCAGTAAACTCAGAATCAATGAGAAGAAAAAAATGTAGAGAGAGAATGTATTCGAGTAGACTTTGAAGCAGTAGCAACGTGATATAAATGGTGGCAAAGCTGAAAGCCCTAATTCATTGGCCTTATTTTTTGAAGGGCGTGTTTCTCTGAGAATCTGCACCGTTGATGGGAGCAGTGCTTCATGCGGGCCGTTGATTATCTCTTGCAGAGGGGAATCGGTTGTTTTCTTGGGGGGTATTTTTGTAATGTCCCTCAAGAAAGAGTGCCTTATTTTTTAATGTCGAATAATATCTATTTAAATTTTAATTTAATGATTTCAATAATAATTTATATTATAGTAAAATAATATTTTATAAATATTAACGTAAATTAAATATTTTATACTCTTTTGGAATGTGTTTACAAATAGTGAGTGACATATCGATCAAGTAATATATAATTCCGTTATATACTATAAAATATTTTTATTTATTTCATATTATATTATCGTTGGACTTTTTCTTTTAAATTGGGAAATTATGTTTTGATAAAATTCCAAAATGTTATCCAAGAACAAATGAAGTGCATGCAATTTATTAAAAAATTCCACCCCACAAACGAATAAGATAAGATGTGCCGATTGAAAAAGAAAACGATAGAATATATCCAATATTAGGCCTCTTAGATGGTTCTCTCTCCATACACAACACATATCGTAGATGAGTTGGTTTTCTTAGTGGTGTCATAAAAAATTCGAATCCCCTTGTATAAAATGTCTATAGGGATGTATGGTTAAACCGAAACCACAGTTCGGTTTGGAATCGGACCAGCGATTTCGGCTTCGAACGAAACCCGAAAAATCAGATCTAATCGGAACTCGCTAAACGATTATGTCAGTTCGGTTACGGTTCCGAAAAATTGAAATTGAAAATCAGCGGTTAACAGCCGATTCCAAGACATTGCAAGCATAAGGTCGTAGGGTTCAAGCCGACAGGCTTTCCGTCAGAAAACCAATAGTTTTTTAACTGATACCGACAATTTTTTGGCTGAAATTTTTAAAAAAAAATCCCACCAAATTTTATCTATAAATACTCCCATTCACTCTTATCTTTATTCTTACTTACACACAACTCTTGTATTAACAAGAATTCTTCTATTTTCACCCATCCTCATTCTCAGAATCTTGGGCCTCAACTATTATTTCTTTTCTCTTCTACTTCAATTTCTCTCAAGTTTTAAAAGCTTTTATTACTTGATTCTTCCCAATCGAGTTACTCCCCTATCAATCCTAACGATTCTGCAAAAATCTGACATTGACCTATGTTTTAGAAATTTAATGACTAGTGAAATTACAACTGATAATAGTATTAAATTTATGTTTGAACAAATACTTTATAACTTTATCTAGAGTTATTTTCTCTTGATAAAACCTCATTCTATCGCTTTGTTAGATTGTTAAAAATGTGGTGTTGTAACTAGGTAAAGAACCAAACAAACGAAACCACAATCTGAAAGAAAACATTACCAATGGACAACAGAATCGAAAAAAGAAAGATTACCGACGGCAGCAATACATCGGCAGTTTCTATATATGTTGATGGTCTTTTTTCCAACGGACATTACCGACGAACAAATTCGTCGGTGTTCTGCTGGTGAATTCTTTCGTTAGTCGTCGTACATGACAAACTTTTACCGATGGAGAGGGCCGTCAGTAATCCGTTGGTGTTCTTTTACCGACATTTTTTCCAGTGACGTCGTGTGTCCGTCGGTACCCGAATACGCTAACTCAAAAACCCGATAAGTTGGCTCAATTGACATCCCTATAATCGATATATATCTATCTTTATGTAGTGGAGATTGATTGGTTTCCAAATTTTGAGTAAAAAGGAAAAAATAAAAAATAAAACAACCCAATCTTTAGGAACTATCACAAGTATAGAGTTATACCCATAAATATATCGAATATGTAGAGAGCTTGATTAGGGCTCCAACTACATACATATAGTAAACACACGAAAAATAGGCATCACCATTGAATGAAATGGTTCCACGCAGTTTTCGCAGCTGAGAATGTTGTATATAAGCACAGTCGTAGAAGATGAAAAATGAATAAACCATCGCAGAATTCATATGAATTCAATAACACGGTCTGGAACCCATAAAATAAATCTTAAGGGTTCCATTTGATCGGACCGTGAACAGAAAAACCAGAAACAGAAACGAAGGATAGTGCCATGGAGCGAGTGGTCTCGGTCATCTTGATCTTGGCTTTTGCTTCGATTCTTCCATTGATAACAGCTAATATCGTCGAATACGACGATTATTGGTCCAAGAAAGCTGCAGAAGCCTGGAATCGGACCTTGGAAACCTACGAGCCGATTCCTGCTCAAGTCGTCAATCATTTGAATGTCCACACGCAGAGGCTGGTGAAAGAGCTCGAGGGCTCCAACAGCACCAGGAGGGAGCTGGCACACAGGTACAACGGGCCGTGCATGGCGACCAACCCCATCGACCGCTGCTGGCGGTGCGACCCCAACTGGGCCAACAACCGGTTCCGCCTGGCCGACTGCGTCTTAGGCTTCGGGCGCAAGGCCAAGGGAGGCAAGGGCGGGAAGATCTACGTTGTCACCGACTCCTCCGACAACGACATGGTGAACCCCAAGCCTGGGACGCTCCGCCACGCCGTGATCCAGAAGGAGCCGCTGTGGATCATCTTCCAGAGGAGCATGGTGATTAGGCTCAACCAGGAGCTGATCATGACCAGCGACAAGACTATCGACGCCCGCGGTGCCTCTGTCCATATCGCTCACGGCGCCGGCATCACCGTCCAGTTTGTGAGAAACGTCATCATCCACGGCCTCAAGATCCACCACATTGTCCCCGGCACCGGCGGTTTGATTAGGGACTCCGTCGACCACTTCGGGTTCAGGAGCAGGAGCGACGGCGACGGAATCTCCGTCTACGGAGCTACGGATGTGTGGATCGATCATGTATCCATGAAACAGGCTAGCGATGGGCTGATTGATGTCATCTGGGGATCTACAGGAATCACCATTTCCAACAGTCACTTCACCGATCACAACGAGGCCATGCTCTTCGGAGCTAGTGACGCACATGATATTGACAAGAAGATGCAGATCACAGTGGTGTTCAACCACTTCGGAAAGAGGATGGTGCAGAGGATGCCCAGGTGCAGATTCGGCTACTTCCACGTCGTCAACAACGACTACACGCACTGGAACATGTACGCCATCGGTGGAAGCATGAACCCTACCATCATCAGCCAGGGCAACAGATACATTGCCCCGCCTCTCAATGGCTACGCCAAGGAGGTCACCAAGAGAGAGTACACTCCCCAGTCCACCTGGAACTCATGGACATGGAGGTCCCAGGGAGATCTTTTCTTGAGGGGCGCTTTCTTCGTCGAATCCGGCGACCAGAGCTTCGTGGGAAAGCATCCGGAGCTGTACGACCACGTCACCGCCGCCTCCGGTGACAAAGTGGCACAGATGACTAAATTTGCAGGATCACTTGGTTGTAGACTGGGAGAAGCTTGCTAGAGAGTCTACCCTTTGTTTCATTTGTTTATTCATCAAACGTATATGGAACTCATGATGAGTTAGAAACCAGCAAATGATTTTTGTACTCAATATACACTATCATGTATTCGGTTCCATGATTTTCATCTTTGTTTCTAATCAAAATACAAGTCATTTTTTGGAATAATTGAAATATAATTTATAATATTATAATATATTTTATCATATTTTACAACAAAAATATTGCGTGACACTGATCCAATAGGATTATCCTGATATACGAAAATCATAGTTTTTGTAGGAAAAGCTAGAGGTGATGATGATACACTGTCACTTAACAAAATGTTGATGAATTAACTAATTTTGCAGAATCTTGTAATAATGAATAAAATCCAACTTGCATTTAAATTACTGTTTTTAATTATAAAGGCTACATCTATTTCCCAAACGCTCCAGTTTATGTGAAACAATAACCTTCATCACTCCAAATTTGCTGATGAGCTTATATAAGCACATCAACATGTTGCATTTCCCATAGCTACTTGTAACAAGAAAGACACATCTATGGGCTGTAAAAACTCAAGGCTATCAGATCGACTATAAATACGGAACCTCCGGCAGTTTGTCAGCGATGGAATTCTAAGAATTGTCAGATTCATCTGGTGAGTCGACTGACATCGGCTGTGGATTCTTATAGCCACTGATCTCATCACCGTACCGTTTCTTGTCTGCCCGGGCTTTTGCTTCGTACGGAGCCTTCTCCTCCGCTGCAGAAACAACAGCGTCAGCATTTGGCTCATAAAAAGCAATGCTATGTTAGAAAGAGGAATTTGGTGAATACCTGTCATCTTATTCCATCTTTCTCCTAGTACTTTTCCTACATCTGTAAACGCAATTCCTGGATTAGTCTTCTTCACATCCTGCATCCGAATTGCACACAGATTGAGTTAGGGGCACAATGATAGACATATATTCAAACAAAGTTGTGTATATTTAGGCGGTACAAACCTCTCTTTCGGCTTGGGCGAAGAACATGAAGGAACTCATTGCTTTTTTGGGGGCATTTGGATCCTTTTTCTTCTTTTGTTTCTTCTTCTTGCCATCATCATCGTCATCTTTGGTCTTTTTCCTACTTGATGATGCCTTCGCAGCAGAAGGTTCCTTCTTGGGCTTCTTTTTCGGTGTTGCCTAGAACACAACATATATTCATGTCGGGCTCCATATTTTAATATTCAAATCTAAATCCAAAAATGGATAAGACTGAGAGATGTCACCTCTTTCTCGCCTCCGCTATCACTAGCATCAGAGTCATCTCCCCCGGAGTCATCAGTGGGGGAGCCTCCATCGTCTTTATCAATAACAAAATCCTCATCCTGTGAATGAAGTTTGTTCATTAAGTGATGAATAAATTCACTCAGCATTTAATTGCAGTTGGTAGTTGCATTTTGCAAATATCTGCACATGATGGACTTCAGAAAGACAGGAAAAAGGAAATAGAAACTGCACCTCCTCATCACTCTCATCTCCAATTGCTTCGTTCCTGATTCTCTCGAGATGTGGATCAACAGCATCATCAATATCACTCTGTAAAACAGCTGCAACTCCTTCGGCATTCTGGACACTTCCCGCATTGAAATTCATAATCTTCAAATCTTTCTCTCTGAAACATCATAAAATCAGACACAAAGTTATGACCAACTTCACTAATGAACTTCAATCAGATAATAAGAAGGTAACAAGCAAGGGGCACTTACTGGACAAATTGAAAGAGATTGTGATACTCATTTCTCTGAATATTTCTGAAAAGGTGCTCCTGCTCAGTCTTAAGTCTGATGAGAAAATCAAAATAATGCATGTTTGAACCTCCAGCAGTATGCCTCTCAAACTCCACATAGTCAATCTAGAATATATTGGACAGAAGAGTTCTCAGGTGACATTCATCTAAACATGGTAAAGAAGCCCAAAAGATAACTTCATACTGTACCTCCTCATGAAGAATTAGAGTGGGTGGCTTGGGTAAAAAGAAAAAGCTCTTTTCGAGGGGATAGAGAACTCCATCTTCAGCTTTGAGTGATGACTTGACAGCATAACCGTCCTGACTACTGCGGAATTTTCCTGGTTTAGTGACTTTGGCACCAGACAAACCGCGCAATATAGTAATGAAGACCTCATGGATGAGTCCCTGAAATTTGAACAAAAAAGATAATTTCATGACATTTTCTCTCAGCTTCCCAAGCAGACAAATGGAAGCCTTCCATAGTGACAGAGGATCCAGTAAAGATGAAACAAAGCTACTGAGGGGAATATAAGGTAAATGGTATGGACTACCTACTTTACTAATACTATTGTCAAGAAAGCAGTTTGAGATCCAGTGAATCACCTTCAAGAATGAACTGGTGAATCAGCATTCTATAAAATAATAGGTGATTACCTTGTGATCTGGGTCAAGCTTTTCTTTGTACTTGGAATTGTAAAGGTCTTCATTCATTGATAGAGTGGTGTCCATAATAGCATCAGTCTCAAACTGTAGATGAGATAAAAAAGGAGAATCTCACAAATACTTAAAATCAATCCTCAAATTTTCATGTTCAAGTAAAAGAATTAAACTATCAAATTTTTACCTGCATCACAATATGTGGATACAAGGTTTGGCCCTTCCTAATTGGTGGATCAAGTGTCACGACAACAAAGGTGTGTGGTTGGTTAAACTGCAGGAAAAAGTTAATCAACCATTAGAGGTGATTCATGAAATAGGTAATCTCCTGTTATTCGAGAAACAATCATGCAATAAATACAGTAGGTTTTCCAATATTGTATGTGCAAATACCATTCAAATAAGGTTTTCAAGAAGGGCAAGAAAAGTATACCTTAGGCAACCAAAAAACACGAACTACGCTGCTGTACTGAATTTTGAAGTCATTAGCTTGTCCTTGGAGACGCAAAAAGGAAAGATGAAGTTCAACACTGTATCGTCCCCTGAACAAAAATTAATGTCAGAAATCTGCAGCAGAGAGAGAAGTTACTGACATCGGGTCTGCAACTTATCCTAACTTATTCTAGAAACTGAGGTAACCCACCTAGGAGTAAGTATGGCAATCCCATCAAATGTAACAACAGCTTCTTCACCTCCTGCTCCAACATCTGCCATTGAGACAATCTTGTCTCGGAATACCTGCAAAAAGGGCATATTTCTAATACCGAAATTACTGAAAGATAACCCAACATATGGGATTCATGTAAAAGAAATACCTGAGCAGAAGGTCGATTTTCATCACCAACAAATTGAGTGTTTGAATTAGGGATGTGGAAACTTATTTCCATTAATGAATCTTTCTGTAAGAAAGAACGTATTTATCAAATTTGCAAGAAATTACCGAAAAAACAAGAAATCAATCTAGATTGACAATAAATCTTTTACATAATAATTTTTCTAGCTATCACGATAGATGCAATGAACACCAGACAACCATCAATTACGTGGAATAGTAAGTACCTCGTTGGCACCAGTTGTATCATCAACATGGAATTCCAACATGACATCATTTTTCCCTTGAAGTTGGGTTTGTGCTACATCGGCTAGGGATATCTCGAATGCTTGCTTATTACCCACGAGAAATGTAAGTGTATTCCCTGGGAATCAAAGGAGTGTAACAGCCATACATACATCAAACAAGCATTTTACTTGATTCCAAAGATTTGATACCAACAAGGATATCATACTAGCAAAAAGAAGACAGAAAATGTTGTCATTGTTTCAAATGAAACAATTGAGCATTGACAGACAGACATATCTATATGACGACAAACAACAATATGAACACAAAAAGAGTATCTCAGATGTAATGGGAGGTATACACATACCATTTAAATCAACTTCTCCCCAATTTTTTCCACTAACAGAAAGCTGCTTCTCCTCTGGAGTTGTTGAAAAGTTGGACTGGAAGAATGTATTAAGGCTAGCAACATCCTGCACAAGAAGCATCCACAAGCGCAAGTTATCAGACCAAGTGGTTATTAGAGAATGTAACTCCTCCCATTGGAGGCATGACAAAGTGGTGATGAGAATACATGCGGAGCATAAATGGGTCAGTTTTAACTGCATCGCAACTTGATAAACACAAAAATCATTTCCTTATATTCCATCTATTAACTTACAGGAAGTTTGATCCAGTTATGACACAAGTTAAGAAGGCATGTGAATTACACATTCTCAGGAGCTCGCAGTTCTGAAAAATTATGAAAAGAGATAACACCCACCTGATCCCGGAAACCAGTGAACTTGTAGTTGAGGCCATCTTTGGTCCGAACTCCAAGTTGGTTAGATCGAGGTACCTTCATCCATGTAAGGCCCAGCAAATCAGATTTATCAACTTCGACGGCCTTGCCACCTCCTTGTTTCTTCCATATTATCCCACCTGAGTGGACTTTCAGTTGTCCTGGATTCTGCAAACGAGAGCAGACCTCAATTTCCTTTCTTCAATGAAATAAATACTAGATTGACATCACCAGATTCTCGCAAACTAATATTCACATCACAAAACCAGCAAGCAAATCGTTTTTTCTTCTTTCCCTTCAAGAGTTCGACTAACTCTCCAGGAAAATCTTGTGCATTCACCTTGAAACCCCCAATTCAACTTCTTCATGTCCACCCACAAAGTTTCGACACAAAAATATCACCCTTTCGACAGGCTAGCCAAAGAAGGCAGCTCAGAGAACTGATCCTACCCCAGTCCTTATGTCAGGAACCCTCAAAACAACCAACAAAATCTGATCACCTCGAACGAAAAGAACGAACACAAAAAACCCTAATTTGGCACGACAATATGGATTAACACAGAACAAACTCGAAAGTAACAGCTTTTCTGACGCACACAACACACACACACACACACTAAAAATTAGGGTTAGGGTATATAACCACCAAGATTAGGAGAGGAAACAGTAACCAAAGATGAATAATTCGACAGTGAAAGAAACGGAGCCAAAAAAAACACTCACAGTTCCTCCACGACCACCGAGAGAGATACTGTTGAACGAATGACCGTCCGCCATGGTAGGGAAACAAGAATGGGCGGAGCAGCGGGTGAGGTTATATATAGTGAGTGTGGCGCGAAAAGGAAATTACTCTCTGCAAGGCGGTTCACCAACAAATACTGCGGCAGAAATGAGGAAGGTCACGTGGTGGGCACGTTGATTTGATGGCCCATATAACTTAAGAAAATGGGCTTCATGAAATAGCCCAATGAGTTTTTGTAATGAGGCACCATTTAGTCAAATTGGATTATAATAGCTTTGGAAAGATTTACTTAGATAAAATGTATTAATAAAAAAAAATTTATTTTATTAAATTGATTAATTTTAAATTTATTTTATTATTTTATTCTTCAAATATTTAATTTTATATTTTATTAATATATCAGATCACTTAAAGTAAACATTCCATCAGGTGGAAAAAAGTATTTTTTTTCTTTGCTTTTTTTGACAGTGTAAAAAAGTCAAATAAATATATAATTCGTTGACTTAAAAAACAACTTGTGGCAATTATTGTTAGATATGGTATAGGAGAGGAAAAGAAGAAGAGTATATCGAATTCATTATAAAGTTGTTCATAGGAAACTAGTTTGTTTCTTATAAACTAGTTTGTTTCTTATTCCTTGATGATTCTATAGTTTAGATTGTCCCATTATATCGGGAGAGTTTTCACATATGTATGGAAAGGATTACTTGCTATGTTCACATTGGTCTAATTGAATCTATCTATGGAAATAGACCATTGATTTTTCGGTTGTTCTGTTTTAATTTATTCCATGATTTCTGACACTCCGCCTCAAGTTAAGCGACAGGATCACTGTAATTTAACTTGTCAAAAAAAATTCTACAAAACTTTTGTGACTCGCGACCTTGGTCAGAATGTCTGTCAATTGATCCTCAAATCAGATGAAGGGTAGCTCCACAATGTTAAACTTGATATTCTCCTTGATGAAGTGTCGGTCTACTTCAACGTGTTTGGTTCGGTCATGCTGAACTGGATTCTCTGAGATACTTACTGTTGCTTTATTATCACAAGAGATTTTGCATATCTGAGACTGAGGGAAACTGATTCCCATTAGAAGTTTTCATAACCACATTATTTTGATTAGACCACTCTTCACTCCTCTGAATCATGCTTCTACATTTGAAAAGGCCATTGGGACAGGGAATGAAATGCAAGCAATTAGAAATTCTCAATGTGGGAGAAATTTCTATAGTCTCGCTCCCTTGAACACGAATTAATTCATCACCAACAGTTTGAACATGTGTTTTACGGGGTGTGGAATTTTGAATAATACCAGAGGCATCAAATGTCATGGTGTGAGTTGTACCACCGTCAAAAATCAACTTATCATCTTTATCTTCACAAATATTTTAGACAGTGCATGCAGTAGACACTTCATCAAAGATTTGGAAATGATTTTGACAACGTATAGGGCCAGAATCGACCTTTTTAAAAATTGGAGAGCTAAATTTATAATTTTCAGAAACCTAAAAGGCTTGAGTGAAATTTTCCAAAAGTTGAGGGACCCTTCTACAAATTGTTTGAACTTGGAAGGCCTTTTTGCAGATAGGGGAATAAATCCCTATTTATTTTTCCTCCCTTATCATTAACGCTATCTGTAGAAAAAACAGAGAGGGGTGCCGCTTTTGCTCCAAATCTTCTCAGCGCCACCTTCCCTCGGACGGCGCCACCGTCCCTCCAAATCAATCAATCCAAACACAAAATTAAATAATTCAAACAATTCAGTCCTACTATATCCTATCAATCTTAATTATCTATCACATCCATTGAACCAAAAAAACCATTAATAACTTAAAAGCTTCAAATGTGGCTTTTCTTTTTCTTTTTTACTTCCAATAGGTGTTCATATTTTAAAGTTGTTGAAGTTAATAACATAGCTTTTAGAATCAACAACCTCCAAAAGTATTAATATATAATAACAAGATCATGCTTAAAAGAATAAAGAAAACTAATATGTTACAAGATCCATACATGTCAGGTTTTATGACATTTTGTGCCAACAAACTTTCAATTTATTTTGTTGGATATTTTACCCTAAAAAATGTAGAATATGTAGAATATTACATTGGTTGATTCCATAGTTAGAATCGCCACATAAATAATCACAAAAATTAGATTATTAATATTAAATGTAATTAAATAATGTAGACGATGAATCCAATAAAATGCTCGAGTATGAACTTATTATGCTCACCTGTCAATGTCTTTTGAAAGTTCTTCACTAATATTATTTTTATATTTGCTTATGCTACATGTCAATGTCTTTTGAAAGTTCTTCATTGATATTATTTTTATTTTTCCTTGTACTTTATTGCATCCTAGAGCTTTTCCATCAAAGTGATTGACAAACAATGTTCTTTTTTTGGTTCAATTTTAAAGGTATGGTTTGGAAATGGTTAATTATAATTTATAATATAAAGTTTGAGTTAACTTGTAAAAGAAAACCCGACATTTGAAATATTGCAAATATATCCCAATCTTTGGGCGCAAGTTGTAAGTATAGTCTGAGTGAACGTTTTCGAACTGCAAATAATGACGGGAAAATATATTTTCCACTTAAACATCAATGCAGCGTCGTTTTAATTTGATGCCTAGAAATACATTTTCGATTCTATTTTTGATGCTCAAGTAGTAAATATATTTTTCTGACAATATATTTTGGGCATATTGTCCAAAATCAAACTAGTTTTGCAACATTTAAAAAACCAATCTATTTTTACAATTTTCATCAAATATGATGGCATAAACTAGTTTGTGTATTATGGTGTATAAGTAGAATTTATTCATAGTTACAATATTGAATAATGGTTCTCTTTTCTCATATATCTCCAATCATTGCGGACACGGTAAGCAACAATGAGGGCTTAAAGCCCCTCTCATGTTTAAAAAAAAATATCTTTTTTTATTAGTATAATATCGTCGAATTTTCGATATTTTGTGTGAATCATTATATAAAAGTCTCCATCGTCACAATGAAACATGGGAAAATTATTGTCACAAGATTTTGAACTCGAAATTTGTAGTATATAGTCACTACCAAAATAAATTCTGGCATCCGCCCCGTCTTCAATGATATTTAGTATATAGAAACCAAGTTGTCCGAAGTCGACCTCGTTTCCATCGTGGTCGAGAGAGCTAAAGACACAACATGATAACTCCAAAAACAGCATTGTTGCTGTCTCTATATATATAGATGAATCCAGATTCCACTCTAGGTATGAAAAACCAAAAGATGATGAAGAGTGAGGCAAGGCTCCATGCAGGCATGCACGACGACACCACACGCGTGAAGCGCAGGCGAAGAGATCACTCGGCGGCGGAGCCCAAGCTGCAAGAAGCCGCGGCGGCCACGACCGTGAAGAGAAGCTCGAAATACCGCGGCGTGAGCAGACATAGATGGACTGGGAGATATGAAGCACACTTGTGGGATAAACTGTCCTGGAATATTTCTCAGAAGAAAAAGGGCAAACAAGGTTTCTTCTTTGTTCATTTTCATCATTTCCCTAAATAACTGTTTATCTTTACATAGTATCTGACTTTGAAACTTTTCATGGTCTTGTGCTTGGAATGGGACAGTTTATCTTGGTGAGTAAATTAACTTCTTCCTCTCTCTTTTTCGAGATTTGTTAAATTTATCGTAAGTTTGAGTTTAATTTGATTTTAAAGAAAACCTTATCGAGGAAACTGTGAAATGTCTTCTTGAGCCCCTTACGTGAAATGTCTGGCTCCGCTACTGACCGAGACTATTGTTTATGAATACTTATCAGGGGCTTATGATGATGAGGAAGCTGCAGCAAGAGCTTATGATTTAGCTGCACTTAAATATTGGGGAACATCAACTTTCACTAATTTCCCAGTATGAATATCAATATATATATATTTTTCCTTTTTCTGAAATAATTTTCTTCAACCGAATTAACTGTAACACTTCATGTGCAGATATCTGATTATGAGGCAGAAATTGGAGTGATGCAAAATATGACAAAAGAAGAGTATCTAGCATCATTGAGAAGGTACTAATTTGGTTTTATTTATTAATTTTTTATTTATTTATCAGAATCATACTGGTATTCATGAAAATTTCTTGATGCTGATGTAGGAAAAGTAGTGGCTTTTCAAGAGGTGTTTCTAAGTACAGAGGAGTTGCAAGGTAATGCAGCCTGTTTAATATAATCATGTGACAAAACAAAAACAAACATTTTTTTGTTTCATATGTAAGGATCTAATCATAACATGTGATTGCAATAACAACAACAACAAAATGCAGACACCATCACAATGGAAGATGGGAAGCAAGGATAGGAAGGGTGTTTGGGAACAAGTACCTCTATCTTGGCACTTACAGTAAGTTTTCGTCTTCGTCCCATTTGTTGAGTCCATGCTCGGGTTCAAGGTGCTGAAAGTGCCGTTTCCATCCATTGCAGGTACACAGGAGGAGGCAGCACGCGCCTATGATATTGCAGCGATAGAGTACAGAGGGATCAACGCTGTCACCAACTTTGACCTGAGCAACTACATCAGGTGGTTGAAGCCGGGAGCAAATGCTCCAGTCACTGCAGCTCAAGACACGAAGATGGGGATGGATCTGCCGCCTTTGGCACCAACTTACTTGGCAAGGGAGGAATCTCAATATCTCTCTCCCTGTTTGAAAAGAAAAGCTTTTAGTGCAGAGGACCTTCAAGAACTGGTTTCTTGTAAGAACCCCGTGAGTCCTTGCAGCAAGCCGTCTCCAACGGCCTTGAGCCTGCTGTTTAGGTCGTCCCTGTTCAGAGAGCTCCTTGAGAAGAACTCGAATGTCTCAGAAGAAGAGATTCAAGACGGGAACACTCAAATTGAGATGAGGGTGGGGAGTGGTGATGGATATGGAGGGATGTTCTCTAATGGGAGCGGAGATCTCCCGTTTGTACTGTCTGCAAACAGGCATACCATTGAGCTGCAAGGACAGCTTGATCTTGACTATGGCTGCCCCGACAGTATCTTCTGATCAGGACACTGCATCAGCCCAACTCGAGGCTTCTGTTTGTCTGTACATAAAAAAAAGAGCATTTATGTACACTTGAATATGTTGATAGTCTTCTTACATAGGACATCTGGTTCAATTTTTCCAATGTTAGAGACTATATGTATATAGGTACCATAAACAAAATGGAAACTGAAAATTATGTGTAAATCACACCAACTTGTATGAAAATCATGTTCAAATAGAGGCATTTAAGCTCAAATACTATGTGCCTTTTGAGGTTTCTCCAATTTGATATCTAACCTTGTGGCTGCACTAGATTATATACCTAAAATCATGAAACTCATCACAGACAATGCAACGTATTTGTACAAGAATTGGTATAACACGAACCACAACAGTTAAAACGATGTAGATTTAAGACGCAGCAGCTGAAGTATTCACCATCAGTATACATACTACCTTGTACAATACAAGAATTGCCATCAGAACCTAGTGCAGCATTTTTTTTACCTTGACAACTTTTTCTGTGTAAGTTTCTTCGACGAGCCACTTCAGTGATGAAATCTACAAAGATTGCCACGAGGCTTCTGATAACAGATGGGATAAACATTTTTTCATTTTACCCAGGATTAATCTGTTGTTTCTTGCAAATTGTTCTGGTTTTGATGTCCAGTTCGACTGTAAGAATTTCTGTGTAAAAATGAGTATAATCTGGCACAAAACGACATCAGCTAAAGCAAAGATAAATTTGAACACTGTAAGAAAAAGAGCAGTGAAAAGAAAATTTCACAGTTTACTTATTTGGAGGCAGGAATATTTCCAACAATGTGTGACTGTGAATCTTGTCCTACATCTTTCCAAAGTTTTAACTTATTGCATCAAATGTATACAAAAGTATTAGTTGTTAGCATCGGTGAGTCCGATGTTAGAAGCAGACGAAACAAACTGAAATGAAGATGCCCCTAGGGAATGAAGAACAACATATTCTATATCAAATGTTAAACAAATGTAACTCTGAGTTAACTGATTCAAATGAGAGGTTGCTTGTCTAGATACCCTACAAAGACTATATTAGCTTTGTCTCAAACTCAAAACCGAGTGTCATTGGAAACATCTTCCTTTCTGTCCTCCTATGATAAAAGACACGGCAACATTGGACAAGACATAATGAGACCAGAACAAGCATAAGCCTTATATAAACATGTGCTTTCCCATTCTTGGCTGTCAGGCGAGAAAGAGTCTTCATAGAACATTTGCAGGAGACGAAACTTGCAGAGAAACACAGTAAAAATGGAAATGGCTTTGGGGGAAAGTGAAGTGTACAGGAAGAGGCAGTACTCGTGCATGACAGACTGCGCAGCTTCTGAGTTGAAGTGTGTGAAGCGTAGAAGAAGAGGCACAACTGCTTCCGTGCTTGGCAGCACTCAGCCGGTGCAGCAGCAAGAGAGTGACTCGATTTCTGCTCCAAAAACTGTCAAGAGGAGTTCAAGGTTCAGAGGCGTCAGTAGGCATAAGTGGACAGGAAGATACGAGGCGCATTTGTGGGACAAACTTACATGGAATGTTACTCAAAAGAAAAAGGGAAAACAAGGTGAATAACCATAACCATTCTCTTTCTCTTTTTCTAGTCTTATTACCTTCAGTTCTTGACATGAAAACCTGTGTCTTGTTTCATGTTGGATTCTGCTATGGATATCAAAAACGCCAACAGTCTATCTTGGTGAGTACAAACTCGTTTTACACCATGAATCTCGATGACACTGTTCAAGACAGACATAAACATAGGCTTTCGAAAATTCTTTCAGGTGCTTATGATGATGAGGAAGCTGCAGCAAGAGCTTATGATCTAGCCGCGTTGAAGTATTGGGGGACGTCAACTTTCACTAATTTCCCTGTAAGTAATCTAGACATGAAAAACGTGCCATGGTAAACAAACCGCGTACCTTATGAAATACTCATCTATTCACTGCTGCAGATACCAGATTATGAGAAAGAACTTCATATAATGCAGACTGCAACAAAGGAAGAGTACCTAGCCTCTTTGAGAAGGTAAATTTTAACTGCTTAAGCTGATGAAACAAGTTTTTTCTGTGTTGGAGATGAATCAACTATACAAAAATCTTCATATTTGCAGAAAGAGCAGTGGTTTTTCAAGAGGGGCATCAATATACAGAGGAGTGGCAAGGTATATCATCCAGAAGAATCGATTTTTTTTTTTTTTTTTGTCTCTTTTCGTGTAGATATTGTCAGTGATTTCTGAACTCACCGATGTAAATGAATGCAGACATCATCAGAATGGTAGATGGGAAGCCAGGATTGGAAGAGTTTTTGGAAATAAGTACCTCTACCTCGGCACCTACAGTAAGTAAAATTCAGCAAAAAAAATGAAGAAAAAGAAAAATGAACATTAGCAAAGCACTGGTTCTAACATCATGAGAACTTATGTGTGTAGGTACCGAAGAAGAGGCTGCGCGAGCATATGACGTAGCAGCAATAGAGTACAGAGGAACGAATGCGGTCACCAACTTTGAGTTGAGCTCCTACATTAGATGGTTAAAGCCAAGAGCAGCAAACAATTCAGTCCCTCTTCAAGAATTGAAAGGAAGCACACAATCACCGGAGGCGCTGTCGCCTCTTTGCTTGAGTAAAAAATCACACTTTCCGTGCTTACCAGCAAAGCCTTGCAAGATAAACCCCATGGCCACGACCATGCAAGAGGAGTTCAGAAGAAACACTGCATTTGGCTCGTGCAACAAGTCCTCGTCTCCAACAGCATTAGGTCTGCTGCTGAGATCTTCGGTATTCAAGGAACTGGTTGAGAAGAACTCAAATCTGTCAGGAGAAGAGAGCGATGATGAAAAAACGAACAACCTGCAACAGAGCATCGAAGGCCGGGATATGTTCTACAGTCTCCCGTTTTCACTGTCTTCAACTAGCCATTGGATTGAGCTGCAAGGATAACTTCATCATGATCGCAAACCTCTATTTACAGTTTTTACTTGTAAATATATGTATATATGAGGAGTTTTCTGTTCTTTTTTTTCATCATTAAGACAGTGTGCCTCAAAACATATGTTCTGAAAAAAAAAATCAAATATTGTTGGATTGTCTCTTCCTCAGTTCTCTTCTTAGTCGTTACTGCTTGTCGTTAGAGCTTGTTTTCTGATCGTTCAAACATTCATCTCAACATTAAGATTAAGAAAACTCGATCGAGGCAGATTCAACATGGTTTTAATTCAAGATTATGACAAGAAAATTCATTATATCCACGGATGAAAATCCTCAAGTCCGCTGGACATACACACACACACACAGAGAGAGAGAGAGAGAGAGAGAGAGAGGAGTTGAAGCTGACTCTGCCGTATCAACAATTCAAAACTTCATCCTTCAAAATATGAACATAGCAAAATCTTGATCGTCACACTTTGCAATTCTGACCTCACAAAGCATCACGGCAACATGTCAAGAATCAAGGTAGAAGTAAAACTATATTTGTTGGGCAAATCAAATATAAAGCCGAAACAAAACTCTATTTCTCGAAACAATGAATTATACATAGCAATCACCTCTCCACTTGATATACAGATGTGCTGATCCAGACATGCTAAGAAGCCTAACATTTCCAAAACTTCAAAACTGTTTCCTCTTGTTTTGAAACAACTTGTCCCTTTTCGCATAAGCGTAGACCAAAGCAATACATATCCCAACAGACATGAGAAAGGACGCCCATGGAAACGGCGGATCCTTGAAGCAGACGAGCGACGCCTCCAGCTCCTGGGACGCTTGGTAAACGAGCGAGTGCATCCCATACAGGTCGTGATCAGATGACCTCAGGTAGTACAATGCCATCTCGTAGTCAAAATGTGAAAGAGCAGAGATCGACTTCTCCAGCTTGTACCTAAACAAGTTCCACCTCTGGTAGAACTCAGTTCGCCGGTTATGCCCTAGAAGCTTCCTCTCCCCGCCATGTGCAACAATCGACTCAAGAACATCAATCCCACTCGTGATGCTGTAGTTCAACGA